>CM019174.2:10564250-10578333 GCA_009739505.2 Apolygus lucorum | reverse complement strand
GTATTTTTAGTCGCTTTTGCATGTGTTTCGGTATTCTGCGTGGCGAAAAGGTAACAGGTGAAGCATTCTCTTTCAATTTTATGGAGTATGGCTTTCCTGGAAATTTACCAACACCATTGAATACCTCTTTAAACTTAGTCATTACATGTTCTTTAGATTCTAATTTTTCAATTTCTTCTGCTTTCAACTCTTCTAGCTTAGTAATTATTTTCAATTTTTCACTTGTTTCAAGACCCAATATTGGCTTATCGGCCGTGTCTATTATTATGTATTCGACATATTCCGTTACATGTTTAAATTTAGTCATCAAGTTTACTTTTCCCTCTATTTTTAATCTCGAGTCGGAGGCCAACTTGATAAGGCTTGCCGACTGAATCACAGTTTAGAATAATTATTATTTTACTCATGTACAATGCACTTTTTGTATTATCGTATCAATTAAGGAGAACTTAATTAATTTTTAATTTGATATTTTGTATTTAAAAATAATTTTAATTTTTCCAAAAGAGGAAAGGTGTAAGATGTACGAAGTGACCGTCGCTTTATGTTGACGTCACGCCGCGAGCTGAAGCGACTATTCCCGCCTTTAATTCGCCTTCCATCCTATTCCGTCTACACCCCGCTTCCTCCCTTCCGACCAATCCCAGCTACCTCCCACTTATTGAAAATAAAACAGTTCTATGACAGCATCAACCTCGATCTAATCTATAATAATTCCCTCTACCATATTTAAATTATATTACATGGTGTCAGGTTATAAAAACCTACGTTAATTAATAGTGTTCGTATTCGCAGAAAGTGAATCGCGTTCGCGGAGTAGAATCCTTAAGGATCGCCCCTAATAAATAGGGATAAAAAAATATTTCGCCGGACCACTCGAAACCGCTCACGACCGAAACCGGAAAAATGGCAGCCGAAACCAAGCCGCCCCGTAATTTTCATTTCGAAGCGGAAAACTTAAAAAAGGAATGGTGTGAATGGCTTCAACATTTTTCGATCTATCTTATAGCCAGCAAGCGAAAGAAGGAGACCGACGAAGTGAAAATCGCGACTCTTCTCAACCAGCTTGGACCTAGAGGGATCGAAATTTATAACACGCTACGCCAAGATGCCATCTTGGAACTGCAAGAAGACGCTGAAGACGAAGCCGAAAAGAAAAAAGCAGAAGATCAGGCTTTGGTGAAATATGACGAGGTAATTGAGGCTTTCACCTCATACTTTGCGCCAAAAAGAAACATATTGCATGAAAGATGCAAGTTTCACAAAAATATGTTTCGAGCCAGGACAGTCACTAATCGAATTCATCACAACACTCAAGACAGCAGCCGACTCATGCGAATTCACAGACCGCAATGAGATGATCCGTGATAGATTGGTGGCTCAAATTATCGACAAACGCTACTAAATAAGATGTTGGATGAAGGAAACGAGCTGACGCTGGAACGGGCGACCGAGCTGTGTAAGCGCTTCGAGGCAAGAAAGCAAGAAATTGTCGACTTCCGAAGTGAGAAAAACGAAAACCAGAAAATCGATGCACTCCGCAAGAAAGGCAAGTCCCAGAAAAAAGGCACACCAAGTTCATCGCAGAAAGGTACCCCTAGTTCGTCGAATTTCTCAAAGCATCAAAATAGTAATCGACAAAATTCAAAATATTTGTGTAAGAAATGCAATTCTGAGCATGTTGCGTATAATTGTCCAGCATATGGAAAACAATGTTTCAATTGTAATCATAAAAATCATTACACTAAATGCTGCCCCGAAAGAAATTTAAAGAAAGATAGATTCGTTAAACGTCGAACATACGCAATAGAACAAACCAAAATAGCGATAGTGATACATCAACGTACATAGATTCGCTAAGATTAGAAATTGATAAAATTGAAAAACAGACAGACTGGTCTATAATCGGTAAAGTCAATAAAATAAATGTAAAATTCAAAGTAGACACTGGAAGTCAAGTGAATGTTATTCCGTTAAGGATTTTCAAAATATTGAATGTAAATCCAAATGAGCTAAAAAAATGTAATCTTAAGCTATCAGCATATAATAATAATAAATTAAAAATAGAGGGAATTATTATAGATAAGATCGAGGTTGATGCTTTCATAGAACTGTTTTATTTTCAATAAGTGGGAGGTAGCTGGGATTGGTCGGAAGGGAGGGAAGCGGGGTGTAGACGGAATAGGATGGAAGGCGAATTAAAGGCGGGAATAGTCGCTTCAGCTCGCGGCGTGACGTCAACAATAAGCGACGGTCACTTCGTACATCTTACAGTAGTAAATAGGTTTCAAGGGTGCTGAATCCAAATTTGAGGTCAAAAACCTGAATTTCCGACCCTCCGAAATACCCCATTTTGATAATTAATCTTGGATGTTATTAACCATCAACTGACAGGTTAGAGGCATGTAGTGAGCCAACCCAGTTTTCTAACTAGGGAATCGAGAGTAATGACAGCACATGTCGGCCCTTAGCTGTGTCGTACTTTCTAACCCCTCCAGATTGAAAATTGAAAAATAGTGAGACAAGATCCTCGGATCATTCAATGTTTTACGCTTTATAAGAATGAAAAAACAGTGACCCGATCTTCGCACGACAAAATAAATTCCGGTGGGGTGTATTGAGATTATCCCAGCTATTCACTCATCATTATAACTCCTGTTTGACAGGCAGAATCGAATTACTTTCAGAACGATCCGATTCGGAGCTGCAGTGATAGTAACAAAATGACTGATAAATCCCTAAAATTTGGCGTGAGGCACCCTGGTAAGGAGACCCGAATAATCAAAGAATCCTAGAAAACAGTAAGGGTAAAAAAGGGGGTTTGAATCGGAATATAGTGAAAGAGGGAACAAACATATTGTTTAGTAATGCATGCATTCCAGGGGACGTCCCAGTTGATAAGCATTAGATCAGTTTAACCAGTTGGTAAGCGATAAAACTGTTTCACTCGATGTAATTTATTTATTACTTTAGGCAAGAAATACTGACCCCCCCCCCCCCCCACCACCATTATCCCCCTTAACATTTCTAGCGGCATGGGAGCCTCGAATCTGAAGAGCATTTCAAAATCCATGATCTACGATACCCAACATGCGAATTCGAGTTCACCCCCCCCCCCCCTCACCAATGGTGCTAGTCTGGCACCAAAGCGGAAATGCGTCGTAACATTGAACTTTCATCTGTTAGTTTTGGTAGGCAGTCCGTCGAAGTTCACATCCGTATTCAAGAAAAAAAAAACACGAAAAAAAACACGAAATAAGCGGTTTATGGCATCATGGCACCATGTCCTGGCACCAATATTAGTTCCATGGTGGTACAGAGAATAATTCATGAAAATCCGGAGGTATAATGAGAATTTTTTCCTCAATTTCAAAGCTTGGGTACAATTAGTAAGCAGTAAAGTGAACCGAAATATTGAAAAATCGGATATTTTGTGAATATTATCCCCCCCACTCACCCCCTCCCCTTGCGAATTTTGATACTCTGGTAAAATCATGTACAACTCGGAAGTTATTTGAGTCAAACAAAAAAAGAAACACGCAAATCGGTTGGAAATTGAGGCCTGGGCAGAGTACACAAGATTATGCCCAAAACGCACGTTTTTCGAGCATTAACCCCCCCTTAAAAGGTAAAATTCGAAATTCCGGCGACGTAGTGCACAACTAGATAGTTTCTTCCGCGACGAACAAAAAAAGAACCAGGAAAATCGGTTGAGAACTAAGGCCTGGGCACAGTACACAAGATTTTGTCACACACACACACACACATACAGACATACACCTATGGTTTTTTTTCGCGGATTTGGATTCAGAATGGTCTAAAACGGATTACTGTGTGGTTATTTTTTTCTGTTGAGTGTTGTCCAACTTTACCTCAGATCGATCGCATAAGGACGCCCAAGTCTTACTGTGGGACGTCCTAAAAAAGGGATGACCCTCGGAGTTGGACATTCTGTTCGTGGAGGTTTAATCGTTTAATCAAATACTAAAAAAATGGCAACGTACCGTAATTGAAATCAAGTCCAAATAATGTATCATGTTTGTGTTTCAGGTACTTGGGATGCATTGAAGTGTCAGACCTCAGTGTCAATGAGCAAGTTCAACACGCATTTTTCCTTGGCCTGGCCGCGCTTTTAGGCGAAGGAGTTTACAACCTTGGAGAGCTGGTAAGAATTCCCTGATAGTTTCTTCCATTATGAGTAGAATCTCGATTACCTCGCAAAGTGGTTTATTCATCCCTAAGATGATTTTTTTCTCAAATGGCCACGCTATGCAGTTTTTGCAATGAAAGCTACACAAATTACTGAGTTTATTAACTAGATATAAACCCTCTCTTTACAGCTCGCACATCCAGTTCTCGACAGTTTGAAGGGCACAAGTAACTCTTGGCTCGTGGAGTTACTATACGCTTTCAACACTGGAGATATTGCCAAGTTCGAGGCCATGAAACCCAAATGGAGCGCCGTACCTGACCTTCTAGCCCATGAAATTAAGCTGAGGCAGAAATCTCTCTTCTCTGTCTTATGGAGGGTATTCAGAATATTATTAGTTTTCTACCAACTTTGTTTACATCCCTATTAATATATTTATGATTTTGTAGTGAACAGCTAGACTTGTTACCGAATTAACATCATTTGGGTCGTCGCTAGAACAAGATTGTGTTTTGGTACAGGATAGATATTTTGACATGGACATGTCTTTTGGCTGGGGGTTAAGGAATTTTTTGCGACACTTTCTTTTGCCACAAAAAATGCAACGTTTGGCTGTCGAGGAATTTTCGCGACAAAAATGCAACGCTGCAACTAGTAAACTAAATCATAGCTACATAATATGTAGCGTGTTCATATTATGGAGCAGGGATCTCTAGAATACTGCGATATATTACGTGCAATCGGAGAGCTTTTTCTCAGAAGAAAAATTATGTTTATTCATAGAAAAAGTAAATAGGAAGGTACATATCCATGATCTACACACCTGTATCATGTAGTGCAGCAGTGTCCACGAACTCATGGGGGCCGCATTCTACGTCATGATGCGGTTGCCAAGTCATCTAGCGGCTGGGATGTTGGAAGGGAGAGATACCACATGCCAAGTGACCAGGGTAAGAAGCCTGACATTGTTGCCGTCAAGCCCCACCAGTCTTGCTTTATCCTGGATGTCCAAGTTGTCAATGGCAGCATGGACATGGAGCAGACCTGGCGGGCTAAGATAAGCAAGTATGATAGATATGATTTACGGCAAGCAGTGTCAGAGCTAAAAGGAGTAGAACCCAACAACATCAGGGTTATGGCTGCAACCTTGTCGTGGCGCGGAGTGTGGTGCGGGAAAAGTGCCACGGAGTTGCGCATCTCAGTAGGTGTACTCCGTGGTGTCACCAGACGCGTACTGCTCGGCTCATATTTAAACTGGTGGTCATTTTATAGAGGCACTCCCCTTCATCCCTCTCTCCCACCTCCACATGCCTCATCATCCCTCATCCCTAGGGCCGGCGTTGGGTGAGTCCTGGGCGTTCTCCCCATTATATTTGATTTATTTATTTATTTGTTTTATGGCGTGCCCTCTCCGTCAGATAGACCTTTAGTCTTTGAGAGGAGATTATTTAAAAAAAAAATAATGAAAATTTCCCTCTAAGATATAAATTGTTTATGACTCCCTTTAACACATCGTGGAGTTTTTGTCAAACAAATTCAAAGTTCTTGGTAGTTTTGAAATAACATGTTTTTTTTCAATGATTTTTTCAGATGACATTCAAACGGGCTTCGAATAAACGCGAGTTGAAGTTTTCCGAGATATCCGAAGCTACGAGACTGCCCTTGGACGACGTCGAACTTCTGGTGATGAAAGCTTTGGCTCAAGGGCTCGTCAAAGGCGCTATTGATCAGGTCGATGGCAACGTTCACATGACTTGGGTCCAGCCTCGTGTTCTTGACAAAGAACAGGTGGAGAAACATAGCTTTTTGATTGTCTACGTTTAGTATTTATATATCTGTTTGTTTTGTATATTAATATCCTGGAGGACGTTAGTTCAACCATACGTGAACGGAAATTTTTTAAATTAGTTTTTTGAATTTTATGTAGGGTCACTACGGACCAAGCGCGCCATACCGGCAAGTGCGTTCATCGCCTATTTCTCCTGCCAGGCTACTCATAGACTTTTTTTTTAGCGATTTATTCCATTAGATGAAGTGTTCATTGACTTCAGATCAAATTTTGAGCTCTTTTGCAGCTGTGTGAGTGAAATTATGGATAATTTTCCAAACCTCCATCTTCTAACTCAGTTTCACAGTTCAAAGTAGGTCACGTAAAATTGGTTTTATACGTGACCTACTTTGAACTGTAAAAAAAAAAAAAAAAAAAATCGTCCTTCCACGACAACCCGAATTGAGTACCAGGTACTCCTCTTTCGCACGCCTTCGGCGCGTTTAAGTCGGTCAAAAATTGGTTTTATGGATTATTTTCCCACCTTACTCTCTATTTTTTCGTTAGTAGCCGTTTCTTCAATTGTTACTGCGTTCAATTCGTTCTTAGTAGGGGAAGAAAAGTCAAAATTACGTTTGTTTATTGCGATAGCGCACTTGCCCTGCAGTTTTGAGACCACTAGGCGTTAAGACATGCGAGCAAGTGCGCACAGCTTGATTTTCAGTGACAGTAGAAAGATGAAATTCTCGAAGTAAGCCCGGTCTCATGAATTTCATCCTAACAGTCCAGCGTGGTCTCTTCTTTCTCTCATGACTTATTTTGTAATAAAAAATAATTTTTCTCAGCCAGAAAAAATATGACACGTTCACCCCGTGTGACTGAGTGCACGGGTTTTGCCTGCCCTAAAGCCTAGTGCAGACGACGCCAGTTTCGGAGGCAAGTCAAGTTGGCCATCCAAGTAACTTGGACCAAGTGCCGAACCAAGTAGTATTCAGACGTTTTATAACTTGGCCCAAGGGAATTCAGGCAAGCAGGTTCTATTCATTTTCTGGAAGCGGGGTGAAGTGCGGAAGTTTCAAGTATGACTGAGAGGAAAAAACGTTTCAAAAAGTAATTAAAAATGTTTCAAGTGTTGTGGTATCACTTCTTGCAGAGGAAATTGAACATTATGTCGATGACGGTTTTCACGAAAGAAGGTATGGGTTAGAAATTGGATTGATAGAAGAAGTAGCAGAAGATTTTGCGATTTTGTAGCTTCTTGGTTGTATGTAGCTCTCAGACTTTTAATTTTTTTTTCGCGTCTTTGACGGTAAACCCTTCTACATTCATGTCACCAACAATCTTCACCAGTGCAGAATGACGCGCCGTCTTTATTTTTATATAAATTGGAATGCATGTTCCATAGAACTTCACTCTCCACGTACAATTCCCCGAACTTGCACGTCAAATCTTCATTCCACTTTGGTGGCATTTCGAAATGAAATTCGGAAAAAAATAAAACGGGTAGTAACAGACACGAACGGGCCAAACTCGTGTATAACGATCAACAACTCGTGGATGACGCGTCTGCCACAACAAGTTGGTGTTTGGACGGGCCAGGTACGGCGGCAGGTCACTTGGTTGATGGGGTGGGGAAAGCCAAGTTGCCCCGAAAATAGAACTCCGGGCAATTAACTTGCCTGCCACTGAGCCAAGTTGACTGACCTTACAAGTATTGTTTACACGAGACAAGTAACTGGAGCAGGTTACTTGGTCCTTTTACTTGCCTGCCCACTGGCGTCGTCTGCACGCCCCTTAATTCCTAATTATCTATTAAATTTATTTTTTCGTCTGACTGTTCGAGACAAAACTAATTATTCGGACAAATCGTACAAATTTATTGTAATTTTAAGATAATATTCAGGAAAGGGCAGTCCCTAGACGTCCCAATGAGCTTGAGGATTGTAGATCAATGAGTTTCATGGATTTCATTGAGCTACGATTTCTCAGTTTCTATTAGTCTAAGATCCGTCAAATTTTGATGGTTATTAGGTTTAGGTAATAAGACAATTTTGGTTTATTATTTTCAATAATAGGCCCATTGGAATCGAGCAAAAAAATTGTAACCCCCCCTCTCAAAATTTGATGTTTTTTGTTTCAAGGTACGTAGAATCCGAAATCGAATATTTTACTTTGAAATTCATTGAATTTAGATTAGTAAGAGCCAAAGCCTGGGGAAGAAGTTGAAAAATGTCGAGTTCCCTGTCCCGGACAAAGCGATAAGACAAAATGATCCGATTGTGATGAAAATACACTAACGCACTTGCCCCCAGGGGTTAGAGCGCATCTGCCCATAGCTGGTGGGCATAGTGTGCCCGGTGAACTAGAGATGGGCGAAATGGTTACATTTGTGTATTAGGTTCCACCGTTACCGCTCTGGGTGGGTAATAGGTTCCAATAACCTGTATTTATTAATAGGTTATCTCAGGGACCTTCTCAGAGGCTCATTCCGACATACCATAAAAGGTATCGTTTTCGTGATACGTCGTTTGTTTATCATGTTATATTGTTATTCCATTCCGAAGTATCATTCCGTTGATCTCTAGTTTTCGTTTCCTACCTAAGTTGGGGTTTATCAAGTAATTCCCGACATATTTACGTGTTAGTGTATTTTCACTCTTTTTCGATTAAGAAACCAAGCTATTGTTCTGGCCTCCACACATTTTGGATCCTTCCCTGGAAAGTTATTTAGTAAACAGGATATTTTCCGGTAATAGGTTCAAGCGGAATTAACGAAACCCCAGTAATAGGTTATTTTTAAATGTTACGTTAAATACCGCCCATCTCTACCGTGACTTGCTTCAGAAAATTGAATTATCGCGATTAGAATAACACTCCTGAAAGATATATTGAACATACCTTCGAATTATGAAACTAACTACTGGATGGGAGTAGAAAAAGGAAATGCAAACGTCAAATTTTGTGGGGGGGGAGGAAAGTTATTTTTTTTCTTGCTCGATTCCTAAGATTCATCACGAACTACTAACCCCAAGCGGACGGAACAATATGACCGCCAAAGATAAATTTGAACAGTATAAACGTAAGCAAGTAAACTACCTACCATAATATATTTTTCGCTTCTTAATGTTTCATCGTTTATTGTCAGAACGTACCTTACCCACCCGCAAAACATCGTTGTTTAGGAGCCGTGGAGGTTCTCGTATTCATAACGAAATTTGGTTCTTGGTTGTTGAGGATGCACAACAACTGAGACAAGAAACCTCTTGAGAGAAAGAATCTTGGTTGCTAAGAAAGCCCAACTGAGTGACAAGACGATAAAGCTCTTTTCAAAGAATTTTTCTTCTCTATTCAACTTGATAAATGGTTGTCGTGCCTAGGGATTTAGCCTGGCTGAAAGGACCATCGATTCCTAGGTCAGCTTTCTCACCAATCACGGACCGATCTGTGTATCAGAGAAATTAGCCTGGCCAAGTGTTGGTTGGATATACTCCTGTCCCATGAAGGCTATGCTTTACTTAGAAGAGGAATTGCATTATTTCATACTTAAGGAATGAAGAAGCAATTTATATAAAAAATCCAGGTATTGTCATTTTTTAAAAATCGAAGTTTGAACTTGAAATAATCCCTTTCTAAAAACAGATGATATCCAAAATATTTTGGAACAATGCTGATTTGAGGCTTATCTCTTAGATCAACTCATCAAGGTGTATTGGACCGCCTAGTATTGGCGGTATTTATTTATAATAGGTTATTTCCTATGCCCTCTAACAATAATTATTTCCCATTTCAGATCTCTTCAATGGTGGAAAGGTTGAACGTTTGGTGCAAGGAAGTCCAAGGCATGGAAACTCTGCTTGAAGACAAAGGCCACGACTTCCTCACTTTGTGAACAGTGCTTTTTGTTACTATTTTCATCTTGTTCTTAATGGTTCAAATTTTTTTGTGAAATCTTTTTTCTAATGATTCAAAGATACATTGTATTAAGTAAAAGTCTATTCTAAGGTATTTTAAAACTCCAATTAAAAATATAGGCATCATTTAATTTATACATCGTTGATGAGTCCTTATTAACACTTATCACGCAGTAAATAAATTACTTTCAAGTCTCCTGCACAGTTGGGGTGGTTGAGCATTTCGTAGGTGTACACTCTTCAATAATTTGATCCGATACATTTCCCGACGTGTCACTAATCAACAATGAATCTTCTGTCACTTGTTCGGTCACTTCGTTGTTGGACGCAGAAGTGTTGATGCTGGTTCGAGAATCATTGGCTGAGGTATCTGCCGACTCAGTAGGTTTTGGATCAATCGATTTCCTCATGCGGGGCTCGAGAAGTTCGGTCAGATCCTTCCAGGGGTCACAGAGCATCGACTGGTTGACATAAAGACTGATGTGCGTTGTTCCTAGGTGATCCACGATGGTGCCCGCCTCCTCTGAAATGACCTCCCTGAAATGAGAAAAATTCCAAATTTCAGAGGTTTTATGTATAAATAAATTGTTTTCACATTAAGCTGAATTTATGACGAAGAGCGAATGATTGAAGAGCGTTGCAGGTTCAAAGGGCTCCTAACGTAAATAGGCATTAATGCATTATTACCAAAAACCCTTCAATAATAAATTATAAGAGTAAACGCAGCCATAAACAGGAAGGTTCAACATTAATGAGGATCAGAAATACTGCAATGGAGCTTGGAGTAATAAATTGAGCCTACAACTGGTTATTTTCTAGCCTTGTCAGCAGGTTTTTTGGTTACCTTCGACCCAGGACTGTCACAAACTGATCAATAAAGAAAGCTCTGAGTCAAGGACCATCTTTTCCCTCAAAGCGAAGAACGCTGAATTCATTTTCTAGTGCTGATGGGTACTCCGTATAGAGGACAAACCGAAATACGAAAAAAACGTCGATTTCTGCCTCATTTTTCAAAAATTTCCTCCAAAAACTGAAATAAAAACCACTCTTTGACTTTAAAGAAAAAATATCTTATAGAATTGAGGCCTCTAAAATCATTTAAAATTTACTTAATCGAGGAGTTAGATTCCAAAAGTACTAAAGACCATTTTATCGAAATTGAGTTCACACTTTCCTACGGTTTTTGGAGGGTAGTTCTCCTCAAAAAATGCGATCGTTTTGGAGCAAAAGATAATCTATTCCTTGGAAAACGAGGGTGAATAATCCGTTTAATTTCCAAACGGTACTATCCAGATCAGGAGCAAAAAAAGGAGGTTACTCAGAAGGTTCATGCCACAAAATGAGCGCCAAATCAACCCTCGACGCAGTGTAGTTGTTGCCAAGTTGGGGTTCCCCCCCCCCCAAATTTGGGTTTTTTTTTTTCTAGACGGGGGGGATTTTGGGGGGGAGAAATCTTTTGGGGTTTTTTACCGACGAGACAGTCGGGGGGATTGGGGAGAATAAAAAAATGAAATCATCACAATTAAAATAGCAGCAGGTAATATATGTATTCAATGGAGTGAAAAACTTCACCGAATTTACCAATGTCTATCGTGGGCTCAATGGGACTATAATTTTGGAGGACAAACTTTGTCTCTACTCTTTTTCGATCTTTGATCTTTCGCAAGCACACACACTGATAAATTCTTAAAGTTTATTCGTCCGTTCGCGCTCGTTACTATTAGCAAACTTGAAGTTTGAAGAAATTGAAAAGATTTTGGAGATGGGGGTCGAATGCAACCTCACTGTTTGACATTTTGATTTTTTGTACAAAAAAGTACCCTACCTGAAGAAACTAGTTTATTTTTTTAAATGTTTTTAAGGGTTTTTAAACCTTATGACCTGAAACATATACCTGTCGCTAATACAATAATTGCATTGTCTTCAAGATCCACTCCACCCTCAAATCATTAACCCTCGAGCAGTCGCGTGTTTTAAAAACACATAACTGAGCGCGTGGCGGCAAACTGGCCGCACTTCGTAACTTAGTCGAATTTCAGTTGTGTACAGCGTATACGCATATATTCTTTATGTAAATGATACGCAGGGTACACGTAAGAAACCAATTTCAATTTTAAACGATAAATTTATTACTCAACAAATTCCACAAAGTCAACTAGAATAACATCAAAATTTAGAAGTTCTTTCTCTCATACCTATGGTACATATTGTATGAAACAGGCCAATATTTTCTGCAATATTTGCCTCTTGATTTTCTCTCGTATTTCAGATGTATTATAAACAAAAATGACTTGTTCTTTACTAGAAAATGGTGCACATACCACAAACACTTTTCACAAAAGAAAATATTAGGAACGTGGCCGGTTGATGGACGACTTCAACTTTGGTACTGAACTGAGGTACCCTACGCGCGTCTTGAAGTCCGAGCCTAGCGCAGTCTAGCTTCTTGAACAGCAACTTGAAGGTACACATCGGCTATTGCGCGGTATAGTATAAATATAGAAAAACCAGCCTATTTTTTTCAAAAATGCGGCCAAATAGCCGCACACGCGACTACTCGAGGGTTAATAAATTACAATCTACTACTAAAAAAAAAAAATTGCATTGTATTCATTGATATTTTATTTCATCCTTAACTTTTAGGGTTTTTCTTTTTAGGGGGGATTTGGGGTTTTTTCGAGGTTGGCTCAGGGGGTTTTGGTAGCCGCTTGTTGGCAACATTGCCTCGACGCAAAGGTAGGGGTGTGTCAGTCCAGGTTTTCCTGGAACGGTTCCAACGGTTACGGTGACAAAGATTGTACCGTTCCAAATTACGGTACAGTTCCATTACCGGTACAGGCGATCAAATCCCAATCACACGGCATGGATGAAGCAGACAGTCAAATCCCTATCGTCCTTCTTCCATGCATGATCTCAACTTGCAATATAATAGCATCATTTTCCTTGACAATTCGCTTATAGGAAGGAATTTGAACAAGTGTTAGAAAAGAGGCAATTTATTATAAATAATAGTTACCAAACAATTCAAGGAAAGAATAATGACGTTGCAGTTTAAGAACTTAACATGACAATAATAAATCAATAATACTGGAGACAACTTCCATGCTAACCAGTCCAGAAGATAACTTCCCGCAAGAGCCATTCCATGAACCATTCTCAGTCCATGGAAGTAGTAAGAGCGCTTCCAGGTACAACATGGAACGGAACTGAGAAAACAAGATCCATGCTTACCTGTCCAGAGCCATTGAACCATTCTCTATGATATCTTATCGGTTCGGTTTCCATCCTTACCGGTCCAGTTCCATCATCACCAATCAGAATGATCAGATTGATGAGATGATTGATCAGATCATTGTGATTGGTGAGGATGGAACTGGACCAATGGAAAAGATTCTCTTCCCGGTCCAGAGCCATTTCAAGATATCTTATCAGTCCGTGGAACTGGACCGGTAAGGGTCGAGTTTTTTGTCACTGCGTGGAACTGTTCCAAACTGATACTCGGTTCCACAGTCCCGGTACAGCTGTACCGACACACCTCTACGCAAAGGTGTGCAGTTCAAAAAGTCTTGGAACTTATTGGTAGTATAATTATTTTGCTTCTTGAGTTACCAAGGTATCAGTACCAAGGTTTTATTCCTGATGAATTCTGAGAAAAATAAATCTTGTGCCAAAATGGCGTGGAACAGAAAATTCTGTATTTCTCGAAATTTTATAGAAGTTTGAAAATTGGGACTTGAGAACCACAAGTTATTCCAATCTTTCTTACGTATAAAAGGAGGATGATTGAAAATTGATAATGTACCAACCAATACCCAATTTTGTCATAAAGGAAACTACAATAATTCGCAATTTCAGCTTCAGCCCAAAGTCAATAAGAAATCGATGATATTCTCAAATTTCTTCTTCTCCAGAAAAATACCAAGGGGGTAAGTCAGTGTTGGGATATAAAAATAACCATTTCTTGTTCTTCGGAGTGAGAAAAGTAGTGCGACGTCTTGCTATAGTTGTTCCACGAATGGGGATTCGAAACTAGACAAGTAAATTAGCTGAGTAAGTTAAGACATAATTAGATCACCGAATGGATAATTCATAATTCTACGAAATCGACCAATTTACGAGTACCTGCATCATTTCTAGCAGGCACTTATATCAACATGGATGAAACATCACCATCGTTTACATACTTAGTTTAACTTACCCTTCTGCCGCCTCTGGGGCTGAAATATTGGTTGTGTTGATCATTCTGAGTTTGAT
>CM019174.2:10305047-10564150 GCA_009739505.2 Apolygus lucorum | reverse complement strand
CGAATCCCACTCGGTCGGAAAGCCGCTGCCGCTGACCCACCAGACGTCGACACCCGAGCTCTCAGGGAAGGAGTCGGAGATGGACTGCGAGGACGAGGGAAAAGGGTTTGGGACCCAAAGAGGAAACCGCCCCCCACCGTTCTCACCAATATCGCAGAAGGACCAGACCAGCGCGATGGACTTGACGCCGCGGCTCGTCTTGAGCGATTGCCCCATTTGCGGAAAGCCAGACAGGGTAATAACCGGATTTCGCTGCCAAAGCTGTAAGACGTTCTGGAACCCGACTGGTGACGAGGTGCAAGAAGTTTCCGATGGGCCATCCAGATCACCCGATGCCATGCAAACTCCGGGAACACCGAAAGGCCAGACCTGCAGATTGCACAGGATGCCGCCGATGGCGTTATGAGCAGGCGCTGATAGAATCGCGCCCCAACCTGCCGCTGCCTCTGCCCCCAGTGACCCCGGAGGGACGGAAGAAAGCCGATGAGGACATCGGCCTCTTGAGAAGGGAGGAGTGTGGTGGTCCATCACCACAGAGCTCCACCAAATCCATACCCAAGTTGATCCTGAAGAGAAGCCTTCCATGCACAGAGGATCGCATGGAAGTGGAGGGACTGCGGCCACCACCAGGCGGCAGCACTCTCCAGGCCTGTGCAAAGGAGTAGCCAGGTAGGGGAAGGTCGCGTGGGGGGGGGGACACGGCTGAGGGGAACGCCATCTTGAAGCCCTTAGTCGTGTCTTGATCGAGCACTCACCCACAAGTATGAGAAAGTGATAGCAAGCTGTGAGGCAGCAGGAATAGTGAAAGGACAGTTTTTATGACAAGTGAAGTCAATTAGAGTCACCGTTTGATAATTCGCAACCAGATCCTCGAGCCTGGATACATTGGTGTACGATTGCGCCCTCCCAAGTACTCCACGAAGATTCTGGACGACCGCCGCATTTCCACCTGGACCATCCCCACGAACTCTCTCTCTCATAATAGTCAAAACCGGTAAACTAATTCATTTTGTATTAATTGTTGCTTTGGAGTTCCTCCTAGGTATAAATTTTCTGTATTTTGATGTCCAAAAGGGACTTTTAGTTGATGTTATCGATCTCGTGGTGTTTCGTAACACCGTGTTCTTGTTCTCGATCTCGTGGTGTTTGGTAACAACCCACCACGTGGACAGGTATAGGTTAACCCCATCAGGGACCTATCTTTATTACTTACCTTGATAATTCTGAAGTTAAAGTCATTGAGATTAAGTCGTTTATATGCCATTTATTGATTGTTCAAAGTATTTTCGTTTAAATAGAGATTTTTACCTTTTGTTCCTGAACTGGCGTTCTGACTTTTGAATACTTACCTGAGCAGTTTCCTGGAGCGTAATAGGATCAGAAATTACGTCTATTAATTAAATACTTACCTGAATAACTTACCTTGATTGAAGTAAACATAGAGTCACTCGTAGATTGCAGAACATAAATTCACTTACCTGAGTCTTGAAGAACCTGAAACAAAAGAAAAGAGTTAATGTTGATCAACAAGGCAAATTATACACAATAACGCAATAAAGAGTCAAATTATACTTACCTGGTAAACTTCAGACAAAGAATATTGTTTTTCGGTGTTTCCAAAGGGACTCACCTAGTCAACGAACATCAACGCCTTCCGCTACCAACTGCTACCCGTTGATCCGAAACACGGTAAGTGCACTAGAGAACATACTAGTCCATAAGCGCAAGATCTTTGTAATATCAGTTTTCATTTCAAAGATAATCCATCGGCCATCGCTAGGAAAACTAGGTATTACACATCCACAGTCGCTTCTATCAGTCCGAAGGTGGTGATTTTCATAGGGACCATCTTATCACTACTCTGTAACATCCCTGAAATGTCATTGAAATCGGATGGAAAATGTAGAAGTTATGGCCGTTACAAGGAAATTTACGTTTGCGCATGCGCAGTGGCTACTATCGGTCCGAAGGTGGTGATTTTCATAGGGGACCATCTAAATACTAGTCTGTAACATCCCTGAAAATTTCATTGAAATCGGATAGAAAATGTAGATGTTATGGCCGTTACAAGGAATTCACGTTTGCGCATGCGCAGTCGCTTCTATCAGTCCGGGGATGATGATTTTCATAGGGGACCGTCTACACACCAACCCGCACAATCCCTGAAAATTTCATAGAAATCGGGCAATAACTTCGTATAGTTATGCGCGTTACAAGGAATTCATGACAGACGGACACACACACAGACAGACACACAGACACACAGACACTGAACCAAACTTGTTCAGAAGGGTCTAAAACGCAAAACGCGAGTGGAAATTTTGATTTTGGAGAACTTTTTTTTTTCGTCCTTGAAAAGTGAAAACAAAGCTTCCGCTACCTTGGTAGACTCGGAAGCAAAAATGGGAATCTAGTGCTAGCTGTGGTCTTTTCAGTTCGAACCACTGGAAATTTTTCGATTTCAAGTTTAGCAACACTTGTTGATCAGTTGTTTAGCAACTCTGAACAACAGTTGAGACAACAAGTGTTATCAACACGTTTAGCAACCTCTTATTCATTTACAATTTTTCGTTCTCATGAAACCAGTACAATTTTCATATCACATGTCTCTTAACCATCAAATTAAAAGTTTTTAAAATTTAAAATTTTTTTTATCGCTCGTTCGTAGATTTTATTCATATTTTACGGTTGTTTTATCATCTTTTACTTACATGCATATGACATGAGAGACTCCCCATTGCAGTTACTCGCCATCCACGGTTTATTGGAAGGCAGAGTGGAGAGGTCTTCAGTCATGACAGCATCCTCTGCATCCTTGGGTTCGTAGCAGGGCGCGAAACTAGGATTCTGGACACAAAAAATATACAGGGCGTAAGCCTAAATGGTCTGCCATACTGCACTAGTCGATTTTACACCTAATTTGCAACAAAAAAAAGTCTTATAGCAATTTTCTTTAAAGAGCTTCGTTTTTGAGTTATTTTAATTTTATTTTTTTCTCGTGATTTTGACCCTACGTCATTAAATTGGTGATAACTCCTTTAATTAACTATGATAATTACAATTTGAGGATACTGTTGGAAAGAGCATTAAATTTACTATCGGACAGGTCCCTTACCTTTTCTTTGAGTCAAGGTTTAGGACATCAAAAAGCCCTCTGAAAAAAGAATTTTGCGTGATTTGGGAAACCTCGAATTTTTTCAACCGCAAATTGAACTACGGGGAACAATATTTTTTCAAGATGCAAAAAAGCAAAAACTGCGCCAAAATTTCAGCTTTACAATGGTATAATCAAAAAATATTTTACAACCAAATTTAGGGGAGAAATTTGTGTTTGAACGCAGAAAAACGTGAATTTTTTCAACTTCTATTGTCCGACCTTTCAGATCGTCTAGGCGGAACGCTGATTTCGTTGAAAAAATTCACTTTTTTCCGCGTTCAAACACAAATTTCTCCCCTAAATTTGGTTGTAAAATATTTTTTGATTATACCATTGTACAGCTGAGATTTTGGCGCAGTTTTTGCTGTTCTTGCATCTTGAAAAAATATTGTTCCCCGTAGTTCAATTTGCGATTGAAAAAATTCGAGGTTTCCCAAATCACGCAAAATTTTTTTTTTTCAGAGGGCTTTTTCATGTCCTAAACCTTGACTCAAAGAAAAGGTAACGGACCTATCCGATAGGAAATTTAATGTTCTTTCCAACTGTATCCTCAAATTGTAATTATCTTAGTTAATTAAAGAAGTTATGACCAATTTAATGACGTAGGGTCAAAATCACGAAAAAAAAAGTTTGAAATTAAAATAACTCGAAAACGAAGCCTTTTAAAAGAATAGCTAAAAGACTTTTTTTGTTGCAAATTAGATGTAGAATCGACTCGTTCAATATGGCAGACCAGTTAGGCTTACACCCTGTATAGTGAAATTTAAATTGTCTTGAAATGGAGCGTTCGTCATCTCAACTACAACTATTTTGCAATAACTTTTCTTTCTTAGCACTTCTTACCCGTGATAAAATGCCACTGTTTTCTCATCGAATTGTTTTTTCGTTTTTTCGATCTTGCGGCCATAACTTCCTCATTGTTCATGCAAGTTCTAATTTGATTACACCGTTGGAAAGAGCGAAAATCTTCTCATATGATGAGCTATTGACCAGTTCAAAAAAAAAGTATTATACTAGGATAGCCTTTCTACCTCAAACTTAAAAAATATTTACAGAAAATCTTTATCAGAGAATCTCTTGTTAGGAGCTTCCCAACTGTCTCACTTTTTAGGTTTACTACAAAATTTGATGGGGAAAATGTATTATTTCAGCAAAAATTAAGGGATTTTTCACCATATCAAAGTGAAAAAAGTTGCATTTTAAGCGAGATAAAAAAAAATTTTGGGTGGGAAAAGTTGTTACCCTAGTTGTAGAATCGATTGGTTTCGACACCCAGTAATAACATTCCACCAATAACCCTTCAAAGGTGAGAAAAAAAACCCAAATTTTCGATGAAATAATACGTTTTTTCGCATTCAAACTCCATTTCCACCGTCAGATTTTATAGTAAACCTACAAAATGGGTTAGTTTTGAAAAGTTCATGAAATGGAGAACGTTTTAAGCATTTGAGGGCTTCTGGAGAAGACCGCGTTTTAACGGGGGGAAAATCACCAAAATGTTTGAAAAAAAGGCAATTGGCTAATTTCCTGTTTTTCTGAGCTGGTCAAAGGCTGATAATATGGGAAATTTAACGCTCTTCCCAACAATATAATCAGATTGCGAGGAAAATTATACAACCATTTTAACGCCGCTAAGTCGAAATACGAGAAGAAAATTCGAAGACCTATATAATCGTAAATTTTAGACAATGGTAATTTCCTGCTTATCGATGTTGATGTGAATACTTCAATGAGTTTCTCATGCTTGATACTATCAAACGCCTTATGATAGTCAATAAACATCGACATTCGTGTCTCGGCATTTCTACAACAGGACTGAGAGATACCTATAGATTAGGAATCAGCCCGGAATTTCTTAATAGATGAGTATGAGAAATCCCTGGTTACTTGAGAAAGAATCAGGTACAATCATGTGCGTGAATTTTATACGAACCTCATTCTTTCCATATTTAACAGCACCAATCAACTCTTCACTGCTGACTCCTTGAAGACAGTTGAAAATCTCCAGATCGTCACCGGTGATGGAACAGCCAAGTCTTGCTGCTAATTTTAACGTTCCATTCCTAGCTACTTCCGGCTTCAGTTCTGACCAGATGTGATTAATTGTTCCGGACTCGGAGAGTGCTCTATGGACCAGCCCTGTCGATCGTCAAAATACTTTGTAGTTACCATCCTTAACAACTGTGAATATGTAAGAGCAATGGTGCGCTCATAGCTGTGCCTACAACTTAGCTCTCAACCTAAGCCTCTTCACAGCTGTAGGGTAATCTTTAACTTGAGTACCTTGTGGCGATAGCACACCTGTTCACCATTTTTAAGTTAATTAAGTAGGTACTGATTGACAGCATGAGACCTACAAATTTTGCCAAAGTTATCAATTCCCAATAATCAAACAATAATAACCACCGATAATATGCAAACGTACCTGAAAGGAAATGGAATGCTTCTGAAGAAAAGAAAAGACGTCCATTCCCACAAAATTACTAATCAACACAAATAAATATAACGGAGAAATGAACTGCAGTTCCTGTCATCACAAAGATAGAAGGAGTCGCTACCTGTGGAGAGATGCGAGGAAGCTTGGTACGGCAGGGAGCGAGACGCGGAAGCACCCTAGCGGCGGACCGGGGAACGGACGATAATACACGAGAATCTGGCAAGAGGGCAGCACAGGATGGAGACCAAAGGACTTTCCCGAGCGTTTCTCACGATGGCAATTTACTCAGTCATCAGAATTGACTCTCTAATTAATCAGGCTTATATTAACTAAACACAACTGTCAAGTGCAAGCCTCACCTCAAACAAGCTTATCATGATTTTTTATATTGACTGGACTAGATCGTCTAGTGCAAGCTTCACCTCCAATAGATTCACATAAGGAGAACTAACTTGATCCATTGTGAAATCTAATTTATTGAAAAGATTGAAATAAATAGGAATTACCTCTTACCAATTCAGAAAGATCATTATAAAAGAACTGACTACTATAAAATTATTCTGGAAATTACAATCACAAAAAGGGGAAATTAATACCAAAGAGGCTATACTGAAGTTCTATTCAACATGCATACCAGAAGTTCCTGCTTCCTGTTTACCACTGAGATTATAGCTGAAACTCCAGTCCAGATTCCTGTTCTTTTTCACTGAGGTCATAGCTGAAGTTCCAGTCCAGACTATTATTCGAAGTTCCTGCTGAAATCCCCACAGAAGGGTGAATCAAGATTTCTACCAGCAGTTCCTGCTTCTTTATTTTTTTTCTCTGAGTCATAGCTGAAGCTCCAGTCCAGATCACTACAAGAAGTTCCTGCTAACATCTCCACTCAAGGGTGGAATTCAAAGTCCTATCAGAAGTTCCTGTTTCCCACTGGGTTTATAGCTGAAGTTCCTGTCCAGATTACTACAAGAAGTTCCAGCCAACATCTTCCCTGAAGTTCATGTCAGATGCAGATATAACTTTCCAAGAAGCTAGGATAATTAATTTATAAGGTCTGATTTGTTAATATAAGTTTCTATCTATCAAGGTACCTTGTTAAGTTAGAAAAAAAAGAAAAAAACAAAACAAAGAAAACCAACAGGAAAGAGAAAGTGCCTTTCCAGGAAAAGGATTTAGTGGCTGGTTGTATGGGGAGGTTTGGAGACCAGTGGTAGTCTGTGGTTTCTCTTTCCTGTCTGGGAAGTATTTCAACGGTTTTTTTTTCTTTCATAACCCTTAAAAAACCGTTACAACCTAGTCAATTAAGCATCCATTTACTTCACCATCAGTATGCCTATTACCTTCAGTAGCAGGTGTCTTCAAGAGGATATGGCTGCTACCACCTCCAGCAGATTCACCGAGTACTGTAACGCTTTTGGGATTACCTCCGAAAGAGGCGATATTCTGCTGCACCCATTTCAAAGCCATGACTTGATCTTTAATCCCGTAATTTCCAGGCATCAATTTATTACCCAATGACGAGAAACCTGGAATGAATAGGTATCGTGAAATCGTTGAATTAACTTGGTGGAATACTTAATAATTTATTGTTAGATTATGAAGAGCACAGAGTTCACACCTTAGGTTTCAGAATTTAGTGAGGCATCTTGCCTCATCTACTTACACTGAAAGCACATTCAGTGAATTAAATTCCAAATTAGACTTGGAAATTCTATAAATTTTATAGAATTTCCAAGTCTAATTCGGAATTTTTTAGACCAATTTTGGAAATTTCCTAACCATATTAATTTTATTCAGAATACTAATTTAATTGAATATTCAATATTCCAATCCAGTTTCAGAACTTTCCAAGTCAAATACAAAACTTTCCAAGTCAAGTTCAGATTTTTTCGAAACAATTTCAAAATTTTTCATGCATTTAAATTTCAGGATTTGATCAATCTTTCTGTGTGGTGATATATAGCATTTCCAAGTCAAATTAATCTTTTTCCAAACCGAATGAATCCTTTTCAAAATCAATTTAAACTTTTTCCAAATCAAATTAATCCTCTCCCACAACATAACAATATATATTTCCGTAAAATACCTAAATCTCCAAAGTAGATGATCCCCTACGAATTGGGAGGATGGTCTCCTATGAACTGGCGACCATCCTCCTAATCCTAAGAGATTAATTTGGTTTGGAAAAGGATTAATTTGTCTTGGAAATGCTATATATCACCACACAGAAAGATTGATCACATTCTGAAATTGAAATGGAAAATTCTGAAATTGTTTTGGAAAAACCTGAATTTGACTTGTAAAGTTTTGTACTTGACTTGGAAAGTTCTGAAATTGAATTGGAAAGTTCTGAATATGGTTTGGAAAATTCTGAATACGTAGACTGGGGTGTAATGAGCACAGATCTACGTTATTACGTACGTAGGGGCCTAAAAAATTTTTGTCAATTACAGAGTCGCATAGGGTTTTATGTTTTTGGGTCTCCTCTATCGAATGCGATATGAACCAAAAATGTAGCACTATTACGAAAAAAGTTATTCAAGTTTTTAGTTGTATTCATTGCACCCCATCAAGTGGGGTCAAATGAGAACATAGCAATTTTCCACTTAGAAACTACACGAATCTAAACTGTTATCATTCCTACCCAACGAAGGTTGACTGGAAATAAAAAATAGACCATCAGAACGCCAAAAAATTTTTATTAATAAACAATTACGGCAAATTTAACTTTTTATTTCTCTAAAATCACAGCTGTCAGTCTCTATTTATCAGTTTGTCTTTTTCCTTAATTCTAAATGCTTCGTAATTGAATTATCACATCAATGTTTCAAATCAACTAGATATACTTCCCGTTTAGACGAAATTTGTTTGGGCTTTCCAATTTTTCGAATAATCTTATCCCTTGTATACCACAGCTCATCAGGTGGAGTGGGCCACTTCCAGTATTTCCCAACTTTTTCCAGCCTCGTCTACAGCTGCTCTCTTTGTAGTGATGTTTCTAACAAATCTCTGGCTGAGCTCTTTTTGGTGTCGTTTAAGGAAACTATACCCCCACTCTCTGCCTGGAAGATTTCCACTCTTGGATTTTGGCACTTTCTTCCCAATTCGATGAAGATACGACTGTGTGAGCAGCCCGACATCAAGTAGGGTCACTGGGAATCCCATGGTCCCCATAGCCTTGATGTGACAAACGATTGTTCTCTCTTCTAACTCCGTCAGGCATGTTTTGTCAAAAGCACGTAACGAGGGGCCTGAAAAATTTGTTGTTTCTTCAGTTTCCTCTGCAGATTTTCTTTTTTTGGCAGCACGCACGATCGAACTTATAGGAATGTTGAATTGTTTGGCAGCTTTCCGGAAGGAAAGTTTTTTGAAGCAACTAACTTCAGGGCCTCTTGCAACTGCAACTGGGTGAAATCCCGGTAGGATCGAGCTCCTATCTTCCGTACGTACACACGAGGCATCCTAAAAAACAACAAACAGGACACAACATGCGTTAAAATTGAGTGTGTTCAAGTCACCCCACCAGTATGCATCACATTTGTTGAGGTTAAGTGTGTTCAATTCACCCCACAAATCTGCATTTTTTCTTTTCTCCTTCACTAAAAATGTACCATAACACTTATACAAATAATTCCAACGCCTTTTTATAGCCAGATAGTAACAGAAATAAGTTAACACTTACTTTTTACCAGGATGTCCTGCGAAACACTTCAACTTTGGACACTTTCCTGCACTCATCAGGTTAGACAGAATTGTACTCCGAACTTCGAAAGGGTATGATAACGTCGATTCGAGATATCGACGTCTCCCCTAGCCTCCATCCGCATCGAAAAACCATCACGAATCGATAGCAATAATCGAAACATGGATTTATTAAACGGCATGGCGCGAAAATTCAAAAAAGCTGTGGAAAACGTGTTTGTTCTCATTTCACCCCGCTGATTCATTTCATCCCAGTTTACTGGTTTGGAAATTTCCAAAATTGGTCTGGACAATTCCGAATTAGACTTGGAAATCCTATAAATGACATGTTGGGATGTTCCTAATAGGTACCTACTTTTCTTATAGCAACCTCAGAATACTGAAGGACAAGAGGAGATATTTTTACCAGGAAGAAGCACCAAACTTACCAAATGCGTTCAATCTGTAGTGCGTTTGCACCAAAACCACGTCTTCATCCATGAGGTATTCGGCGTTCTCTCTGAAGCCCATACTCCCGGCTTGAAAAGCTCCACCGTGGACGTTGAACAACACAGGCATGTTCTCTCGGTTGTTCTGCAAGATGACGGGTATTTAAGTGTATCTAGCCCTAGCTTCTCTGGACGGAACTGAAATCTTTTACTCTCGATATAAATAAGAGTGTTTCTTACTTTGGGACTGTACACGCTGAGGTACAAGCAGTCTTCTGTCCCTTTCACAGAGTCACCTTTTAGATTTGTCTGGAGGCAGAGAGGTGCGTCGCCAGTTGCATTCAAGATACCCGACCATTTCTGAATTGGTTTGGGTGCCTGAAAAATTATTACAGATTAACACTAATGTTAGTTGGATAGTTTCGGGGGCGGCCGTGCGTCTGTCAGTTCGTCTTTCGTTTCATCTCATTCATTTCTTAAAAGTCGTATCTATTCCAAATTTATGAAAAAACGATAAGGAGCAACAACGCTTGGCAGAGCTGACTGAGAGACCCATGACTTCCAACACCTACCAAATGGGTCAGAAAAAGGTCAGGCAAGGTGAGCAAAAGTTTGTAATAATTAGAGGGGTGCATTGTTTCAAATGTGGTCGAAAAAAACATACTGATAATGAAAAGTGCCCAGCAGAAGGAAAAAGGTATAGTCTCCGCAAAAGGGAAGATCATTTTGTAATACCTAGTTTTCCTAGCGATGGCCGACGGATTATTTTAAATGAAAACTGATATTACAAAGACCTTGCGCTTATGGACTAGTATGGTCTCTAGTGCACTTACCGTGTTTCGGAACAATGAGTCGCAGTTGGTAGCGGAAGGCGTCGATGTTCGTTACTAGGTGATTCCCTTTGGAAACACCGAAAAACAATATCCTTCGTCTGAAGTTTACCAGGTAAGAATGATTTGATATGATTCTGTTTTTATCACGTAATTGTGTATAATTTGCTTTTTTGATCAACTTTAATTTATTTCTTTTGTTTCAGGTTCTTCAAGACTCAGGTAAGTGAATTTATGTTCTGCAAAATATGAGTGACTCGACTTCTACTTTGATCAAGGTAAGTGATTCTGGTAAGTATTTTACTAATTAATATGATTTCTGATCTTATTACGCTCCAGGGGCCCTATTCTGATTCACTAAACGCACCAGTCGCTAACTTAACCACCGAGTTGCTAACTGAAGCGACATGGATATTATAAACTCAATAGTGTTTCCGATTCATTTTCCAAGAGATTAGTACCGTTAAAATTTACCAATTAAGTTGAATGAATACTTTTTGGAAACGGTAGAGGGAGGGGAATAGATTTATGTATTAGGTTTATTTGTTACCCCCTCCATAAACAACGAAAATTCTAACTTATAATGTACTTAGGTTGGAATTGAAAAAAGTTAGAAAATGAAAATGTATCGAATATAGTCATGTGAGTACTCTTTTTTCATGAGTTTCAAGGCGATGTGAGGGCTCATATTCTGGAAGTATTAATTTTTTTTACCCCCACCCCAAATGTAAATATAGAAGGTATGTTAGGTATGCTAGAACCAAATCCCCCACATAAAAAATCGAGTGGGTACTTTTTGGAAACAGGGTGATTAGGAGATTCACATTTTGTTAGAATAACATTTTTTACCCCCACCCTAACATACAGTATGTTGGGTATGCTAGTACCAAATCCTCCACATAAATAATCGTGTAGGTACTTTTTGGAAACAGGGTGATCAGGAGATTCACATTTTGTTAGAATAACATTTTTTACCCCCACCCTAACATACTGTATGTTGGGTATGCTAGTACCAAATCCTCCACATAAATAATCGTGTAGGTACTTTTTGGAAACAGGGTGATCAGGAGATTCACATTTTGGCAGAATTACATTCCCCCCCCCCCATGTTTCCGAAAAGTACCCCCTCGATTTTTTATGTGGAGGATTTGGTACTAGCATACCTAACATACTGTATGTTAGGGTGGGGGTAAAAAATGTAATTCTACCAAAATGTGAATCTCCTGATCACCCTGTTTCCAAAAAGTACCTACACAATTTTTTATGTGGAGGATTTGGTACTAGCATACCTAACATACTTTATGTTTGGGGTGGGGGTAAAAAATATAGTACCCCTAAATGCAGAAAAATGGTCCCATATATAATACGTAAATGTTAACGTGGAAAAAAACACGAGAAATCCTCGAAAACCGGAAGATTTTGAGGAACAACTCGGTTGATAACTGAAGCCACTTGGTTGATAAATGAAGCGACTGCTCCGGACCAGTCGCTAAGAAAAGTGGCTTCGAAACCACTGAGTTGCTTCAGTTATCAACTGAAACGAGAAAAAGGTGCGTTTAGTGAATTAGAATAGGTCGCTATTATAATATCCATATTGCTAACTCCGAAAATTAGCCACCCAGTGGTTTCGGGAAACCACTCAGTTGCTTCGCAAAGCCACTGCGGGCGCGTTTAGTGAATCAGAATAGGGCCCCAGGAAACTGCTAAGGTAAGTATTCAAAAGTCGGAACACCAGTTCAGAAACAAGAAGGTAAGAATCTCTTTTTAAATGAAAAATACTTCAACATTCAATAAATGGCATAAAAGCAACGTAAACTTAATGACTTTAACTTCAATTTATCAAGGTAAGTAAATAAAGATTGGTCCCTGATGGGGTTAACCTATACTTGCCCACGTGGTGGGTCGTTTCGGAACACCACGAGATCGATAACAAGAACACTGTGTTTCGAAACAACACTGTGTTTCGAGAACAACTACTAAAGTCCTTTTTTGAACATTAAAATACAAGAAAATATATGCCTAGGAGGAACTCCAAAGAAACAATTAATACAATTTAAGTAAGTTTACCGGTTTTGACTATGTGAGAGAGAGAGTTCGTTGGGGTGGTCCGTTGGGAATGCGGCGGTCGTCCAGAATCTTCGTGGAGTACTTGGGAGGGCGCAATTATACACCAATGTATCCAGGGCTCGAGGATCTGGTTGCAGGTTTATCAAATGGTGACCCTAAATTGACTTCAATGTCATAAAAAACTGTCCTTTCTTCACTATACTTTCACTATCTCTATGTTACGGAACTTCAACCCGCTCCAAATAACATCAACTACTGACTAACAGCTTGCTTGTGGGTGAGTGCTCGATCAAGACACAACTGAGGCGTCAACATGGCGTTGCCCCAGCCATGCCCTGCTCACGTGACCTCCCCCCATCTCACTGCTTTCCAACGCTGGCCTGGATGGTGCTGCTGCCTGGTGGTGGCCATGGTCCCTCCACCTCCATGTGGTCTTTGGTGCATGGAAGGCTTCTCTTTAGTACAGCTTTGGGATAGAGTTGGTGGAGCCTTGTTGTGATGGCCCATCACACTTTTTCAAAAAAAATTTTCAAAAATAACCGAGCGCAGGTAAAGAGAGAGCAAAATTACAAAAAGAATGCAAACATGGTCCATGATAGAGAGTGGAGTACTCCATCATCTTCCATCAGTGATTCTGAATCTGAGTTGGGGGTTAGACAGGTCAACAAGAAAGGCTCAAAAGTTATGTTAAATGTGGAAATAAACAAGAAACCATTGAGAATGTTGTACGATCCTGGGGCTCACCATTCAGTTGTTAGCACGCAGATCTGGAGATATATTGGACGACCTACATTGGAACCATAATTAGGATATTATCCTAATTTGATAGCCTATACAAATTTAGAAGTTAAGACGCTCGGGATCACGGAAGTGGAAGTAACAGCTTTTGGAAACACCACTAAGCTTCCTCTTATAGTAGTGTAAGCCGCACTGGGCTGAGGGCCCGGCAAAATAACGTTGTGGGAATTTACCTGAACTGGTAGACAAGAAACGCAACTTAAAACTAAGTTGAATGAACGTTACTTAACTGGTTTGAAGTAATTGTAGCGGTTGTTAGTAATTGTGTACTTCTGTTATTGACCACTTTGAGGGAACCAGGTGTTGCTTTAAGAGAGAACAACAAGATGCAATTCAAGGTATTTGTAATAGAAGATAGTTGCAGTGGCACATGTAAAAAATATGTACAAAAATGTAACGTTGTGACAAAATAAAGAGACTTCTAAACGAGTACGATATGGCGTTATGATTGTTTCTTCCTACAATCCTTATATTAGAAACAATAGTGAGCGTTGTGGTATGAAAGAGAATGACTACTGAGTTTATCTCTGAAAAGTTAAAGTTGCTTGAGGGCAACCTGCAAAGTAGAATGCTTAGGATTACACTGAACAAAGGAACATTTCTGTCTGTAACCCCTAACACACCTATTAGCCTCAGGGCGTGGTTCTTCCAGGGTGGTTGTTGTTCCGTTGTCCGAGTTGTGGTGTCCAGGGGAATGCAAGGGTCTGTCAATTAGCGCGAGGGAAGTCACTACAGCAACTAAATGACGAGCAGGGTTTGAAGTTAGGTAAAATAGAGCAGAGTGTTTGAGGGTTGCGCAATGCAAAGAGCGTTGTGGGGGAGTTGCGGTCTGATGGCAGCAGGGCGTACAGAGGCAGTTTAGGGGTGGTAGCTTTGAAGACTGGAGATGGACTGACGGTGGGGGGTCGGGCGCTGAGCCCTCTCGGTTTGCTCCCCTCCCTTGGTCACGTGATCTCCTAGGTGCTTGGTGGGGGTTGGTCGGTTCTGGGCTCCTTAGAGGAGTGGGGACACCCCGGCCTGATGGCTCTCCTCCCCCTCATGTTGACTTTCCCTTCACCCCGTCCTCCCTTGTCCTTATCCCGCTCCAGAAGTGGGAAATAATGCTCCTGTGAGCTGGTGCTCACAGTAGTTAGCCACCATGATGTTCCACTTTTTGGATTAGAGTGGGTGCTGAAATTCAATCTACCACTACCACCAGGAGCCGAAGTTTGCACTGTAGGTCAGCAAAAACAGTCAAACCCTGCAAGCGATTCTATTCAAGATATACCTGGAGACATTAAAAGTTTACTTGATCGTTTTTCTGATTTGTTCATTCAATCTACAGGTACAATAAAAGGACATAAAATAGAAATAAGATTGAAAGAAGAGGCGATACCAAGGGTTTTCAAGCCGAGGCCAGTGCCATTTGCTTTAAAACCTGCCGTTGAAAAGGAATTAGAAAGATTATTGAGTCAGGGCATAATTGAACCCATAGACCCATCGATAACTCAAATTGAATGGGCTTCACCGCTGGTAGTCGCTCCTAAGGCGAACGGGAAAATTCGTTTAAATAAGTACATACATATGCATCCTCTCCCAACATTTGAGGAGGTGAGTAAGCATCTGGCCGGAGGTGAACAGTTTTCTGTAATTGATTTGAGAGATGCATATTTGCAGATGGAAGTGGAGGAGAGATCCAAGAAGTACCTCATCCTGTCGACACAAAGGGTTCTTCCATTATCGTCGCATGCCATTTGGCATAAGCTCTGCACCGGCAAAATTTCAAAAAACGATGGAAGTAATATTAGCTGGAATAGAAGGGGTAAGTTGCTATCTTGATGATATTATTGTGACAGCAAAGTGCAGAGAGGCCCATATAAAAACATTAGAGCAGGTTCTGTTCAAGTTGAGTCAAGCTGGTATGCGAGTGCAATTAGAAAACGTCTGCCAAGTGGGTGTGGCACATAGCTTCCTCGTATCCATAACCCGATTATATAGATGATCCGATGCATAGTAGTTAATCTCAAAACACCAATCTTTTAGTACCTTTCACTACCCTCATTGGGGACCATCTACACGCTAATCACGGAATTCACGTTTGCGCATGCGCAGTCGCTTCTATCAGTCCAAGGATGATGATTTTCATAGGGGACCGTCTACACACCAACCCGCACAATCCCTGAAAATTTCATCGAAATCGGACTATAACTCCGTATAGTTATGCGCGTTACAAGGAATTCATGAAAGACACACAGACAGACAGACACGGAACCAAAATTGTTCAGAAAGGTCTAAAACGCAAAACGCGAGTGAAAATTTTGATTTTGGAGAACTTTTTTTTCGTCCTTGAAAAGTGAAAACAAAGCTTCCGCTACCTTGGTAGACTCGGAAGCAAAATTATGACAAATAGAATATGAATTAGGATGAATGTGAAGAAATTATGAAGAAGATGAAGAAATTAAGATGAATAGAATTATGAAAAATAGTGACAATGGCAAAGCTGTGATCTTTGCAGAAGAATGATCGATAAGCAGGTACAGGAAAATAATCAACCTTTTTGAAATCATTTGCAGCGTTTTTGAAGGAAGAAATAAGTGAGTTGACTATACGACATGCTTCTTTCAGGATTCTCAATCGTGTTGATTTTAGTAAGTAAAAACTATTAGGTAACACGATCGTGAATAACACTGGGCAATCCGAATTTATTTGTTTGTATTTTGTTTGCTGGCGACCCCTGTGGCCCCAAAAATCGATTCTCTCCATTTTGCTTCCTCACTACCGAAGGTAGGGAAGCTTTGTATTCGTGAAAGAAGTGAAAAAAAAAAATGTCCTCCAAAATCAAAATTTCCACTTGCTTTTTGCGTTTTAGAGCTTCCCGAACAATTTTGGTTCCGTGTCTGTCTGTCGGTCTGTCTGTGGTCAATCCTTGTCCCGGGCAAAACTATACTAACCTGTGGTCCGATTTTGATGAAATTTTCAGGGATTGTGCGGGTTAGGTCCTAGACGGTCCCCTATCAATTTCAGCACCTTCGGACCAATAGGAGCGAGTGGGCATGCGCAAACTCTCAAAAGGGATTTTGCTCAAATTTGGAGGTTAGTTAGGGACTAACGTCTAAGAGACACCCTATAAGTTTCAATCAAATTGGTCAAGCTATAGCTGCTGCGCATGCGCGAACTTTAAATTTATTGTTACAACCAAAACTCCGCAACTATTCAACCAATTTCGATGAAATTTTCAGGGATTGTGTGGGTTAGGTCCTAGACGGTGGACCGCTAATATTTTGGTATTCAATAACTCTTTGAATCATAATTTTTTCGCCAACTGATTCTATACGTCCATGTTACAATGAGTGAGGAAGCTATACTGCCCACCCAACTTGGCAGACGTTTTTTGATATGTTGTAGCAGGTTGGCCAACGGCCAAGAATATATACAGTGGTAAGGGGGGTTAAAGGGTATTTTTCTCGATTTATCGGCAACACTGTGCGGACTCACTTGAGTCCAGGAGCCACTGGCTTCCTTCTGAGTATGCAATCACGCAACACTCGCTCCGATGGGGAACCCAGTGGCTCCTGGACTCAAGTGAGTCAGAGCTCTGCTATCTCAAAAATCCCTCTAAATTGCGTCAAATATTATTTGAAACTCACTTCACTGCAAACCTGCTTTCATTTTGAATACTGGTGAGCGCCGGGATAATAATGATATTGAATGGAAAAAATTAAAAAATATTTATTGTACAAGGTATATATAATATAATATTTTATTTACAATTTAATACATAATTACAATATAATATTGAACTTAGGAGGTAGATAGGTACCTAATTATTTACGGCACAAATTGGGCAAGTAATGCAGAATAATATATACAAAATTTTACAAATGGTCTGGAATATCCATCAACTCGTAGAAAAATTCATCATTCATTCAAAAATTGATTCAGCTCATCATCAAGGTCAGAGTCCAACTCAAATACGAGGTGATGTAATTCATCATTTGAAACGTCATCTATCAGCACTTTCTGGCCACTGCTCATTCGTTTCATCACATCTGCAACTGGATTAGAAAGAACGAGTCGCGTGACATTGGGAAGTAAAAACGAAAATATTACCTAAAAATTAGGTAGGACCTATCTTGCAACCAAGAGAGGGTTCGAAATGTTGGAAAAAAAGTGCACATACTTTTCTCATTGCGAGAGACTTTTGGTCTCTTTTTGGAAGCTCGGCCGTTCAGGGAGACTTTGGGTCGCTTTCGATTTGGGACGTCAACGACTTCGGGATCATCAGGATCGGCTGTGGATGATGATAATATTCGTAACTAACTAAATTGAGTATAGGCTCCTCTTGAAGTCGATGCAAATCATGATAATACTACTTGGAAAATTGATAGACAATAGGGGAACACAGTAAGTAGGTAGGTGGTAGTGCTAAACCTCCCTAAAACATGATACTTCGGGAGGTTTATAAACCAGTAACAAACTGTAAGTCCGCCAGACAGAATATTTTCTTATTTTATTGATAATAGCAATAATAAAACAAAAAATACTTACAATCCATAATTTTGCGTTGTCAAACTGGAGTCACAACCGAATTGAGCGAATATAACCTTGCACATTACTTCGAACCTCTAGCTAACCTGTGTCCCGCAAAGAAGACCTCTCCAAGAACGGAGAAAAACACACACATTGCTGTTTGGGTTGAACTTCAGCCCGTGGGGGTCGAACAAAGACGATGGTATTTTGGAAAAAGGGCCGGACTCAAGTGAGGCCAGTGGCCACCAGCTACCCCCTACGGATTCGGCGGTGGCGTTGAATGGGTTAAATGATAATTCAATTTGGTACGAACTTGTAGTAATTTTCTTACCTGAAATCGAAGTTTCCCCACTGGTGGTTGGGCGTAAGGTATGCTCGTCCATGCCCGGTATAACCGTCCATCTCTCGACAGTCGCTCCCATCCCTGTATTTGACCTAGAGGGGTGTCAACGATCGGACCAGTCGAACTCTGGCTCAGAGTACCGACCGCTAGACACGAGATCAAATACAATACAAACATCGCACTGTCTACCGACGCCCAGGCTTTTTTAGTTTTATATTGAGCGTTACTGTGGTACCTGACATGCGACTGAAGAAATTATCTCCTCTCCGTAGGAAACAAGAAAATTGCTCTCATCACTGTCAAGCGGTTCGAGATTGTCACGGGTCTTGACCTCGAAAGCTCTGTCAACATTACGCAATGCCAACTTGTTGAAGAGCTTTGAAGCCAAAAATAGGCAAAGTGAAGTGGTGTAATTGTAAACGGTAGGTACCTACCTATTTCCAATAATTCAACTTTAAATATGATTTTAAAATCTTCTAATAAGAAAATTCGAACATTTTTTCGAAATGTACTACGTTATTTAATATGTTCAGCGACGGTCTGTTTTCATGCACCAGCCCCCCCCCCCCCTTCCCGAGGCTACGACACTTTTGGTTTATTATTTTCAATAATGAACCTTTGGAATCGACCAAGAAAAAAAAATTTTTAACACCCCCTCAAAATTTGATGATTTACGTTTCAAGGTACGGAGAATCCAAAAATCGAATAAAAATTTGGCCGTCCGTCCGCCGTACGCGGCACTTTTGCCACTTGAAGGGTACGGGGGAAGAACCAGGTTTGTCAATTTTTTTCAAAAATGAGTTTTCAACGCTATCTTGTGGCTAATGTTAAGTACTATACCATGGTGTGATCCTTTCGGGGGAAGAAGAAGGTTAGTCACGCTAAAATTAAGGTTAAAGTTTTCGTACAAGGGGGAAGAATCAGGAGTTTCATAGATTGAAAAGCATTTTACTCAAAACTATGTTCAGATGACATACCTGGTTCTTCCCCCGTACCCTTCACTTAGCATTGACCGATTTTGATGAAATTTGGTAAGTAGGCTCCATTTGGGGTCTAGTTGTGCCCCGAAGCTTTTGGTTGATGTAGGTAACTTCTAAGGGTTCCAAAATCAATTTTGAAATTTTGAAAACGCCCTAACTCAAAAAATTCCGATATAAAGGTATTGTTTTTCCTTCAATTTAAGATTCTATAGAATTTTTAGAATTTTTTGAGACCACGCGGAGCTCTGTAGGACAAACCGTTCGCTCCCTACACAAATTTAAGGGTTTATATTGAAATATATATATATAAATCAAAACACGAGTGTGAATCTCAAAAGAGGCCTAATCTCCGTTCAAATTAGAGCTGACCGAAATGCGATCGGTGGTTGATTTTGATTTTTTTTTTTTTTATTTTTTTTGATTTTTTAGGACGTCCCACAGTAAGACTTGGGCGTCCTTATGCGATCGATCTGGGGTGAAGTTGGACAACACTCAACAGAAAAAAAAAATAACCACACAGTAATCCGTTTTAGACCATTCTGAATCCAAATCCGCGAAAAAAACCATAGGTGTATGTCTGTGTGTGTGTATGTGTGTGTGTGTGTGACAAAATCTTGTGTCGTCTGCACAGGCCTTAGTACTCAACCGATTTTCCTGGTTCTTTTTTTGTTCGACGCGGAAAACTATCTTATTGTGCACCACGTCGCCGGAATTTCGAATTTTGTCTTTTAAGGGGAGGAAAGGGGGGGTTAATGCTCAAAAAACGTGTTTTTGGGCATAATCTTGTGTCGTCTGCCCAGGCCTCAGTTCTCAACCGATTTTTGTGGTTCTTTTTTCATCGACGCGGAAAACTATCTAGTTGTGCACTACGGCGCCAGAATTTTGAATTTTTCTTATTAAGGGGGGGAAAGGGGGGGGTTAATGCTTGAAAAACGTGCGTTTGCGGGCATAATCTTGTAAACTCTGCCCAGGCCTCAATTTCCAACTGATTTGTGTGTTTCTTTTTTTGTTTGACTCAAATAACTTCCGAGTTGTACAGAGTTTCACCCGAGTACCAAAATTCGCAAGGGGAGGGGGCAAGTGGGGAATAATATTCACAAAATATCCGATTTTTCAATATTTCGGTTCCCTTACTGCTTATTAATTGTACCCAACCTTTGAAATTGAGGAAAAATTCTCATTATACCTCCGGATTTTCATGAATTATTCTCTGTACCACCATGGAACTAATAGTGGTGCCACCATGGTGCCAAGACACCATAAACCGCATATTTCGTGTTTTTTATTTTTTTATTTTGTTTCACCTTGAATACGGATGTAAACCTCGACGGACCGCCTACTAAAACTAATAGATGAAAGTTCAATGTTACGACGTATTTCCGCTTTGGTGCCAGACTGGCACCATTGGAGGAGGAGGGGGGGTGAACTGGAATTCACATGTTGGGTGTCGTAGATCATGGATTTTAAAATGCTCTTCAGATTCGAGGCTCCCACGCCGCTAGAAATGGATAATGGTGAGGGAGGGTCACTATTTCTTGCCTAAAGTAGGTAATAAATAAATTACATCGAGTGAAACAGTTTTATCGCTCACCAACTGGTATTAATTGACCTAACGCTTATCCAATAGGACGTCCCCTGGAATGCATGCATTACTAAACAATATGTTTTTTTCTTCATATTGGATGGTTGGTGATTTTGTAGACGAGTGATCTATATAGAAAAATAATAAACCATTGTGTAATAATTTGCAGCGTTTTCTGAGTAGTAAGCTACCTTGGTTAACCCCAGGAATCCATCTCTTCTCTGTGTGTGGATACTTTTTTCAAGGCGAGCAACTTGTCACACCCTGCTGCCATCGTTCAAATCTTCAAAACTTTTATTAGTTTTCCTAATTTCTTCCAAACATTTTCTCAAGAAACAGACCCAATTTCCGCTATTCCTGAGTCATACTCTTTTGGAAATTTAAAAAAAAAATCAACTGCGATGCCCCATTGCTTGTTCACACTAGGGGTGTGTCGGTCCAGGTATCTCCCTGGAACGGTTCCAACCGTTACGGTGACAAAGATGTAACTACTATTTATTATTTAATAATAGTTACCAAACAATTCAAGGAAAGAATAATGACGTTGCAGTTTAAAAACTTAACATGACAATAATAAATTATAATAATACTGGAGACAACTTCCATGCTAACCAGTCCAGAAGATAACTTCCCGCTCAAGAGCCATTCCATGATTCCATGAACCATTCTCAGTCCATGGAAGTAGTAAGGGCGCTTCCAGGTACAACATGGAACAGAACTGAGAGCAAGATCCATGCTTACCGGTCCAAAACCCTTCCCGGTCCAGAGCCATTGAACCATTCTCCATGATATCTTATCGGTCCGGTTCCATCCTCACCAATCAGAATGATCTCTTCCCGGTCCAGAGCCATTTCAAGATAATATCTTATATGATAAGATATTATCTTATCAGTCCGTGGAACTGGACCGGTAAGGGTCGAGTTTTTGTCACTGCGTGGAACCGTTCCAACCTGATACTCAGTTCCACAGTCCCGGTACAGCTGTACCGACACACCTCTAGTTCACACTAGGCTGTATGTGTAAAGGAAGTGGCAACTCCAGCCAGGTACGCTGGTTTGTTAAAGTAGTTGCCCATGCATCCAATAGTACCCTAGGGTCGCTATGATTTGGTTGCTAAGGACGCAAAATTTTAATTGTAGTTGATGCGATCACATGAAGGTAATTGTAATCAGAGCACTCTATTGGACATAAGAACTACTTTTACCACCAGCACGCCTAGTGGGATTTGCCTCTTCCTATACACTATAATCTTTGTTACTGTATCTGTAAAGTTTACAGATACCACCTAGTCTTGTGCACTTCGTGTTTTGGCAAATAAAAAATCGACAGTGAACTTGCAAAACCATGTAAGTCCGATTTTTTTCGAAAATAAGGTTATTAGCTATTAGGATAGAATGAGACCCCCTTGATCCATCAAAGGGAGCCAAACTGGCAAAAACTCGACTATCTCTTCTCTATGCGTCAAAAGCAACAAATATGAACCAACAATGACGTGTTAAGTCCACTTTGAAGCAAGTTTTTCTCGTTTCCTGTCGAAATATTGTCGAAATATTTGACCAACAACTTTAGAGGGGGGGTTAAATTTTCGTTTCCTTGGTCGACTCCTAACGTTAATTACCTATTGTAAATAACAAACCAAAATTGATGAATAGGAAAATCTAAAAAAATTAAATCTTCCTAGTTATTCAATAATTTGCCTGTAGGAGGCGCCACTGCAAATCAGCGCAAAATTTCTCAACATAAAAATATCCCCTCCGCCTCCCCTTCCACAAAAGTGACGTCACTCGCACGGGGAATTCAGGGTGTCCAACAAAACCAAAAAATGTTAACGTAATATAATTATATATCTTAATATTTACATATTCGAATGTACAATGTTCGTCGTAACACCTACTACGCACCAATTACAAAGATTCCTTGACCAGAGGCGTCAAAGTCCCTTCAAAAGGCGAAAAAAATGAATTTCATTCAAAACAATGCGGAAGCTGTCTGCGACCCTTTAAGTCGAAATTTTGAGTTTTTCAAATTTATGAATTTTAGGGACAAAATTTTCGACTCGAAAGGGTTGAGAAATTAAATGCTTGGACGCTCGACGGCAGTGTACTTACATTTACCTGGAATGGGAGCGTTGATGTTGAGTGTGAAAGAGACGCTATAAACTCAAAAATATAAAACAACTAACAATTTGATTGTAATATACGACCTTAAAGAAGAAAAAACAAAGGTTTTCAAGTAGAAAAAAACATTTAAAGCTACGAAAAAGAACATTTCAAAATATTCAGACTTTGTAATACAAACTACTCATCAACTAAAATGACTACAATGGATTTAGGGGGGCGAAACGCCGGATTTTCAAGGGATCTTGATAAAAAGGTTCATTTTCTGAGGTATCAATCACTCTAGCTAAACGTTTGTTTCTAAATTCACTGGGGACGAACACAACACAGGGGAGTAACAGGGCCGGTTGTGCGGTTTCCGAGGTTTGTTTTGTCAAGATCCAGGAGGCGGTGGAGACGAGGCTTCTCGTCGGGGTGGGGGGTTGGATGGTTGTTTACATCATGCCGCCCATCCCGCCCATTCCTCCCATGCCGCCCATACCGGGCATTGCGGGGGCGCCTTCCTTCTGGGGGATCTCCGTGACGACGGCTTCGGCTGTTGTCAGGAGCGACGCGACTCCCGCGGCGTCCGTCAGCGCCGTTCTCACCACCTGCACAGACAAGATTCAACGTAAAATCCAACAGAATTGTGCGAAACAAGAAATAATGTCGTTGAAAAAATAAATCACGATCATTTAACCCTTTAGGGTTCAAGGTACAGAACACTACTTTTCCCTGAAGGATTTGTGGTCGCTATATTAACCACCTGCTTTACTGCATTAGTTAGAAATGTCTAAGTCAGAGTGCGCGAAGGAGCCACTATATCAATATTTTGAACTGCAAGGAATCGATAGGAACACAAAAATAACACTAGATTACAAAATTTAGGGGTGGTCTGGCTGCCTCGTTCTTTCATCACTTTTCTTATGGTATTTGGTGCGCTGAATCCGAATCTGACGTCAGTTTTTTTTGTTTACGTCGGATTTTCAAGATATAGCTAGTTTTAAGATTTTTCTAGTTCTCAATTTTCTTCATTTTTTAGTGAAAACTCATCTTGCTCAAATCTCCTCAAAAAGTACTCAGACTTATAGGAAATTTCATGTAGAATCCGAATATGTACTTAGTTTTTAAGTAAAACTGTGTTAAACCCCCTATTTTCCACAAAACATATCAAAAAACACCGGTTCTCAACGTTTTTTCTTCGGGTTTTCCCTTAAATTTTGCCACTTGAAAAAAAAATTAAGGCTAAAAAAAATATTCTCGGGCTCTTACTTTGTAGGGGGGACACCCCAGAGGAGAATGAGACCAATCGCAGCCTCCTAAACCCACTAATATCGAAGGAATGAGCTTTTTCATGGCACTGAGATGAAAATTCACAAAAACCGTTAGTTAATTTTTCGAGATAAGTATGTGCGTTCCTAAATCTGTTTTCCTCATATGGATTTTCCTTTCTTGCACATTTTTTATGCTTGTCATCTATTAAGAGTAAGATCGAAAATAGGTACTCAAAGGGGGAGTAAATCATAATTGGTAAACTCTTGTTTTGTTAAGTGATTTTAATTCAGTTTTACAAACGAAACACAATAAACTGCAGAAAAGTTAACGGTGTAAACCTGTTTAATGAAGGGTCAGATGAATCAATAGTTGGTACAATGTTTGGTTATTCCTCCACCTCAGAGGTTTCATCGCCGGCATCTATGTAGAGAAAACTTCGCCGCCTGAGGTAAATCTCTTTTTAAGGTCCAACAATAGTCGGCCATCATTTGAACTTCCCAATACCCTTTGTACCGTTCTTCCATGGTTTTATATCTTGGTGGAACCTCTGAGGTGGAGGAATAACCAAACATTGTACCAACTATTGATTCATCTGAGCCTTCATTAAACAGGTTTACACCGTTAACTTTTCTGCAGTTTATTGTGTTTCGTTTGTAAAACTGAATTAAAATCACTTAACAAAACAAGAGTTTACCAATTATGATTTACTCCCCTTTTGAGTACCTATTTTCGATCTTACTCTTAATAGATGAAAAGCATAAAAAATGCAAGAAAGGAAAATCCATATGAGGAAAACAGATTTAGGAACGCACATACTTATCTCGAAAAATTAACTAACGGTTTTTGTGAATTTTCATCTCAGTGCCATGAAAAAGCTCATTCCTTCGATATTAGTGGGTTTAGGAGGCTGCGATTGGTCTCATTCTCCTCTGGGGTGTCCCCCCTACAAAGTAAAAGCCCGAGAACATTTTTTTTAGCCTTAATTTTTTTTTTCAAGTGGCAAAATGTAAGGGAAAACCCGAAGAAAAAACGTTGAGAACCGGTGTTTTTTGATACGTTTTGTAGAAAATAGGGGGTTTCACACAACTTTACTTAAAAACTGAGTACATATTCGGATTCTACATGAAATTTCCTATAAGTCTGAGTACTTTTTGAGGAGATTTGAGCAAGATGAGTTTTCACTAAAAAATGAAGAAAATTGAGAACTAGAAAAATCTTAAAACTAGCTATATCTTGAAAATCCGACGTAAACAAAAAAACTGACGTCAGATTCGGATTCAGCGCACCAAATACCATAAGAAAAGTGATGAAAGAACGAGGCAGCCAGACCACCCCTAAATTTTGTAATCTAGTGTAATCGATCGAACAGTGGGATCGATTCCAACCATCGAAGTGGTCGCTAGAGTTATCACACGTGTAGTATCTTGCCCCTGATTCTGGAAGGTTACGAAAGTGGTTCCGGTTTGTGGATGTTTCCAGCGTTTGAATTTTCTGCAGGCGGTTTTCCGATTGAGGTAAGAAGAGATTTTCATGTACTTTACTTCAATCAAGTATTTGCAGCCATAAAAAACTTCCATTTAGATTGAAAACATTGGTATTTCATCTGATTCCCATGCTGATAACCCCGACATCACTCCTGTTTCCCCGATTTTTTCACTAATGAAAACTCTTCTCATGGTCAAATCAATTCGGTTTCATGAATCTGAAACCTAATACGCGCTTTGGAGTGTTTTTCCAATCGAAATTATGTTCGGCTTGGATAATCCGAGCTCCAGCCCCGATGCCATGCGACAAGTAGAGGTGGTCGCTGTAGCGACCACCAAGCCTTCCGCGTTTCAACTATGGGTCTCCCAAAATCAGTGGCGGATTTGGGAATTCTGTGCCATACATTCTTGTCATGTAGGTGAGTAGGAGGTAATAGGTACCAGTACCGGTACCGGTCATTATAGAGACCACTAAGCCTTGAGAGCCGTACTTTGTTTACAATCAGTGCATTGTCCTGTTCTGTGGTCGCCATATTGACCACCAGGAAACCTGAATTATAACAAAACAGAAGCTTTTACAAACTGACTGTCATGTTTTTTCAAGTCTTCGTGGTTCTTTGTGCCTTACTAGCAAATTTTTCCTAGTTCCTGATATCTTTTCTGTGATTGAAATAAGCGTCTACGCTTCTAAATAAGCGCATGACCATTGTGATCAGTGCGACTAATTCCCAGAGCTGTGATGTCTATAACTGAATACCGTCAAACATAAATATATGAATAAAAATCTTATTCTGAGGTTCTGCGCATTTATTCCATGACCGCGTATCGCCCCCGATGAAAGTGTGGTCATTATAGAGACCACTAAGCCTTGAGAGCCGTACTTTGTTTACAATCAGTGCATTGTCCTGAAATTTCTGTGGTCGCCATATTTACCACCAGGAAACCTGAATTATAACAAAAACAGAAGCTTATACAAACTGACTGTCATGTTTTTTCAAGTCTTGGGGCTATTATGAATGGAATATAAAGCATTTCAGCCTGATTCTCAGTGAAAAATGGCTTGCGCTTTCAGGGATCAGATTCAGGTTACTCTAGCGACCACCAACACTTAAAGGGTTAAATCTTCAATTTTCATTAGCTTCCCTAATTTCTTCCAAACATTTAATCGACGAACAGACCCAATTACCATTATTCCTGACCCATGCTCTTTTGAAAAAAAAAAAAATGTTTTTTAATTGACTGAAATACCCCATTGGGGTAGTGGATTTGGCTAGGATCCGCTTTTACTTGTCTGAGAGAGCTGGGAATCAGGATCTGAGGAGAGTTTAACGACCCTAAATTTTCTGGCTTCTCAATCCCCTAAAAATTTATGAAGGTATCTAAAATACCACGCGGCTAGTCCTTCCCAACTTGGACAAACTATATTGATTTGTAATCATTACAAAAAAAGAGTGTTCCAAGTGGGTGTGGCATATAGCTTCCTCGTATCTATAACCCATTATATAGATGATCCGTTACATAGTAGTTAATCACAAAACATCAATCTCTAAGTACCTTTCACTACCCTCATAGGGGACCATCTACACGATAATCTGGACAATCCTAAAAAATGTCATCAAATGGGGAATTTGCCTCACATTTTTTTTTTTTTTTTCGAATGAGGGTTTATTTTTATGGAATAAAACCATAGTGAGCTGCTCGAAAACGCATCCAAAAAATTTAGAGAATTTAAGGAAGATGGAAATTTTAAATGTGATGGCAATGTGTAAGAGGCAGCCATGTTTGAAACGTAACGGATATTCTACCAATCTGACTTCACAGGAGGTTCTGTGGCGCTTACCACAGAAGTGGAACATACACGAACTTTTAGCTTACAAGGATTGACACAAGAGTGTGTGAACTAGGAAGGAGGGCGGAACGCAGAACTCAAGACACGAAAGTGACCAAAAGAAACAATATTACTCACTTTTTTACAATACGATTCTACCTACTAGTTTATCAGGCATTATTAGTCATCTTCTCTTATTTAGTTTCAAGATTTGAATCACATTATTCGAGTAGCAATTTCACTGGATCGTTTTGTGTGGCGGTGCTAGAACTCTGTCTGTTGTCGGAGTTGTTTTCGCGTCGTTTTTTTTTTTCGTATGACGTCAACAATATTCCTCGATTTTCGCGGTGTTTTGTAACAGAGGCTTCACTTGATTAGGCATTTTCTCCTACGGTAATTTTTCCCCCTTGGTTATTCCTAGTGTTAAACGTTATTCTAGGGCCCTATTATAGGATTTGACTTGAAATTCCAGAATCTAAAGTTGAGGCAAATTCCCCATTCGGATGAAAAATGTAAGCGTTATTGCTTTTACGAGGATTTTACGTTTGCGCATGCGCAGTGGCTACTGTCAGTCCGAAGGTGGTGATTTTCATGGAGGACCATCTAAATACTGATCTGTAACATCCCTGAAAATATCATCAAAATTGGATGGAAACTGTGGAAGTTATGTCCGTTACAAGGAAATTCACGTTTGCGCATGCGCAGTGGCTACTGTCAGTCCGGGGATGATGATTTTCATAGGGGACCATCTACACATCAACCCGCACAATCCCTGAAAATTTCATCGAAATCGGATAACTTCGTATAGTTATGCCCGTTACAAGGATTTCATGACAGACAGACAGACACGGAACCAAAATTGTTCAAAAAGTTCTAAAACGCAAAACGCGAGTGAAAATTTTGATTTTGGAAAAATTTTTTTTTCCATCCTTGAAAAGTGAAAACAAAGCTTCCGCTACCTTGGTAGACTCGGAAGCAAAAAGTTGAAAAATAAGTAATGAAGAATCTCACCTTGGTAGGATCGATGATCCCTCTCTCAATCATGTTGACGTATTCGTTGTTCAGAGCATCGTATCCCATGTCGCCTGTGCTGTCGAGCACCTGTTGACACACAAATTTCGGAAGATTACTTCAAGTTTAGAGATCTTTCTTCTTGGTAGGTATTTTCCAGATAAAGAGTGCGGTTCTCACCTTGTTAACCACAACTGAAGCGTCAACTCCGGCGTTCTGAGCGATGGTCATGCAAGGCATCTTGAGGGCTTTTGCGACGATCTCAATTCCTGAAATTGATTGACAGACATAGTCAAATATTAGTTGGTGATTATTCATTACTTACTGTTATGAGTTATCTTCAGACTTCCAACTATACTGCACAAACCTGGATCGCTAGGGTAAGGGAACCAGTTATAGACATGAGACCAGTTATTGACAGTTGCGCCTTCAGGCACAAATAATAAGAATTAGGCGCCTCCAGTAAACTCCGGCTGGTCATAATTTGTTACTACGACTACTCAGCTGCAATTTCTCCTCGAAATCATATCGCTAAGGAGAAAATCAACGGGATTGTGTGTAGGTGTGTGTTGGTCCAGGTATTTCCCTGGAACGGTTCCAACGGTTACGGTGACAAAGATGTAACCGTTCCAAATTACTGGTACAGTTCCATTACTGGTACAGGCGATCAAATCCCACTCACATGGCATGGATGAAGCAGGCAGTCAAATCCCTATCGTCCTTCTTCCATGCTTATGATCTCAACTTGCAATACAATAGCATCATTTTCCTTGACAATTCGCTAAAAGGAAGGAATTTGATCAAGTGTTACAAAAGAGGCAATTTATTATAAATAATAGTTACCAAACAATTCAAGGAAAGAATAATGACGTTGCAGTTTAAGAACTTAACATGACAATAATAAATTAATAATACTGGAGACAACTTCCATGCTAACCAGTCCAGAAGATAACTTCCCGTTCAAGAGCCATTTCATGATTCCATGAACCATTCTCAGTCCATGGAAGTAGTAAAGGCGCTTCCAGGTACAACATGGAACAGAACTGAGAACAAGATCCATGCTTACCGGTCCAAAACCCTTCCCAGTCCAGAGCCATTGAACCATTCTCCATGATATCTTATCGGTCCGTTTTCATCCTTACCAGTCCAGTTCCATCCTCACCAATCAGAATGATCTCTTCCCGGTCCAGAGCCATTTCAAGATATCTTATCAGTCCATGGAACTGGACCAGTAAGGGTCGAGTTTTTGTCACCGCGTGGAACCGTTCCAACCTGATACTCGGTTCCACAGTCCCGGTACAGCTGTACCAACACACCTCTAATTGCGTGTATTTTCGTTTTTCGTGTTCAGCTGACTACGTTTTCTTGAGCAACTCAGTAAGGAGGTAAGTCGCTTCCACGTTTTTTTTACATCATATTTTGAGGTTGTAAAGGCCAATGTTTTTCGTCACACTCATCCTATTTGTATTTTAATATTTTTTAACTATAAAAAACTTGAAAATAACTAAACCAAAGAGTTTTGGAGGGTGTTGATAACTGGATCTCGGATTCATCAACTTGCCCAGTTATTGACACCAGTGTCTATAACTGGATTTTTGTTGAAATCTTTGTTTTTCAGCGAATTAAACAGTTTTTTATTTGAAAGCGAAAGGTGTTGAAATTGTAACAAAATTATGATGGGATCCAGTAATCGACAGGGGGTGTCAATAATAGGTTGAATCTGTAGTCAATATAACAGGATTCCACTCTATTATAGACAACAGGAAATACCAATTATTGACATACCTAGGTACCGAAAAAAACTAGAACTAAAATCGCAGTAAAATTAAAATTATATTTCTTAAATCTGTTGTTAGGTACCTACAGGAAAAGTTTGGTACCAAGCTATTGAGTTCGCTCATTTTTACTTTTTTCTCTTGCAAGAATCTTACTCAGAACTCATTTGAGGAACTTGATTTTTTCAGGGGTGTTACACAATGATCCCAAAGGAGAATTACCCTAATGCTCAAGTGTCCGGTAAGTCACCCATCAGCAGAAAGTTGGGTCCCGATTGTGCTCTCTCGAAACAGGAGGATGACGTCTCAGGTTTTTGGATTGTAAAAATGGCTAAGGCCGGATTCCCCGTTACTGCTGGGGATCTTCATGATAGCGTTCAGCACCTCATCGAAAAACTGGGTAGACATACTCCATTCATCGATAGCCGGCAAGGGACAAAATGTCTCACAAGTTTCAAGCGTCGAAATCCTTCCATTTCCCCACAGAATTTCAGAAATGAATGAAGGAAATGAATGAAGGGATGGTTTTCAAGAACAGAAGACTACTTGAGAGAGCACAAGAGTTATTTGAGATATTAGAAGATCCTAAAAGAGTGTTCAATGGAGACGAAAGCGAAATTCGGAAGCGAGTTTTATCCTCTGATTGTATACCAATTGACTAGACGAGAGATGAAGTTGAATTATTTATATACCTAGTCTTAATCTATAACCTAGTTACCAATTTCTATAATTTATTATATTATAAATAAAATTACCCATTTTCAAAGTTCAAGGTGGTGTCAATAACTGGTTCTTTCGTGTGTCGTAAACTGGATTTTGCATGTCAATAAGTGGTAACAAAACTCACTTTCGTAATTCCGGTGAAAAATTGTTAATTCTAATATTTTAAGGAAATTTGTGAACATAATTCACTCAACAGACCCAGATCAACATGACAAATCAAGAAAAAGTAGAAAAAATTGTAACACGAATAAGTAATCATGAAGACACCCGAAAGTTTTGGTTGTAGTGTCTATAACTGGTGCCCTTACCCTACCTCTTCACATTTCTATCCATTCACTTCCTTAGCTCAGTGGTAGCGAGCCCGATTCAGGTTTGTGTAGTATAGCCTGAAGATCCTCGGAAGTTACTTTTTAATGACAGCAATCACAAATACTGCTAATCACTGTTCCAGTTTCGAGAGTTCATAAAAAGAACCAAAACGTGTTTGCACCTGTTTTTTGGTCATCGTTGGCGGGTTTGAGGCTGTTGAGTTTGGCGACGCAGCGGAGCAGAGCGGTGCCACCACCGGGGACAATCCCCTCTTCAACGGCGGCTCTGGTTGCGTTCAAGGCGTCGTTGACGCGGTCTTTCTTCTCGTTCACTTCAACCTTCAAGACAAAGCGTGCGATAAATTTAGATATTCAATGAATCAAAGTGTACTGGAGACAACAGAGAGGAAAACTAACACTAAAAAGGCTGGCACGGAGTGGATACGATATATCGCTACAGTGTTACTAGTTACTACAACTTGATTAGATGGTGGTTGTAGGAGCATCGTTTATATAATGCTGAGTTGTTTTCTCAGATTGGAAGAACATGTAGGATTTTGCGATCAAATCATCAAATAGGAAATTGTCGGTTAGGAACTGATGTCTTAACCCTTAGCTACCGTAAAACGGGTCAACTATGTGCTAGGGGGGTAAACATGTGTTTTGTGACCACAAATGGCCTCTAGCGGCCGAAAGAGGAAGTTTCATGTTCAGTAAAAATTCACAGGGGTCGTGGGGGGTTGTAGAATACAAAATCGAAGTGGAAGAACCTCGTGTCTCTTCATCCCTCGTTATCAGAAATCCACATCAGAAAGTTGGTTTATGGTGATGTGACGTGTAACCATATTTGTCTCATCTGGTGAGACCTGAAGACATTGACTCCTGATCTCGGTAATCATAAATCATGTAGTACATATCCTTAGCAACAAATTAAGCCCATTACCATTTCTAAATAATATGTTTTGTTGGGGAGATGTTCGATGTTATCAAAAACTCGGAACTTTGGGGTACATCTATGTGCCACTTGATTTCTATGAGTTTTTGCCAGAAATAGCTACCTATGTGTTTTTTCATTGTTAATTGATGCATCATCTGTGTTTTGGACGTGGCCAGCTGCTCCAGACATCGTCTGATATCGCCAGCATCAGATTTAAAAATTTTAAATGTCATCACAATCAGATCACTATTTCTTTATCATCCATTTACAAGGAATCAACCACAGACAGACACATAATCTCACCCGGGACTCATGCTCTAAAACGAAAAAAGTCGAGCAATGATTGTTTCTAAAGTTCTAAAGCACAATAGTTGACATTTCCATCAAAACCCATCCATGTATTAGGTACTAACTTTGCCCAAGACAACAATTAGCTTGAATTTTCCCAAAATCTCGTCACAACTTGCTGGTTGAAGCACCTACAAAATTTCTATAGTGGGAAAAGCGGAAAGGCGCCGGAAGACACGGGTGACGTCACGCCCCTTCCCAGCCGCAGAGCCTGAGCATACCTCCTCTCCTCTACACACCGTGGGTTTACCCTACTCCCGCAAAAATTCGAGGTTATGCCTCAACACTTCAAAAATTTGGAAACATCGGGGAGAGAGCAGTTTTACCAAAGTTGGAACGATGCTCTACCAATTTTTCAACAATAAATTTTGGTTAAACGTAAAAGACTTACCTCACTTGAACCTCCGACTTTGAGGACGGCAACTCCAGATGCGATTCTGGCCAACCTCTCTTGGAGCTTCTCCTTCTCGTATTCACTCGTAGTGTCGGAAATTTGACTCCTGGAATCAATACAATGTGATGAGCGAGGAGATGGTGGATCATACAACCAAAATTCGGACCCCAAATAATGTAGGGCATCTCCTTTAGGGCAGCCCTTAGCACATTTTCAAAATCGATGAAGGCCAGAAAGGCCATTATATTACGCGAATTTTGTGTTGAATCCAAGCAAGTACCCAACCAAACACGGGAAGAGTCAATTGAATCCCCTCTTGCTCTTTCTAAACCACCTGTTAGTCTTTACAGGTTTTCTTTGCATCCAACGATTTGAGCAAATAGTTGACTTAAATTCAAAATGTGACTGATTTTTTACACATTGTTACCAATGGGGTACCCACCTGAGTTGATCAGCGCGCCGGTCGATGTCCTCCTTCTTTCCTTTGCCCTTGAGGAGGAGAGTGTCGTCTTTGGTGATGACGACTTCGCCGACCTGACCGAAGTCCGAAGCCTGGATATCTTCGATCTTCAAGTTGGTTCCGTCGTCTCCGAACACGAGTCCACCTGGAGTCCCAAAATTGGAAATGTGACAGGAGCTATAGAAGAACTACTGGGCCTTCCAAAGAGCCAAGAATAAGAAATGCGATGGGGGGTAGCCAATTTGGAGCAAAAGATAAAGTTGAAGAGCCTCAAATCAAAGCTTCTCTCAATCAGAACAGCCAGGTTGATACCAAAAAAGGTGTCTTCAGGGAAAGTACTCATAAGGAGTCTCCCAACTTGAATTCCTCCCATGTTACGCTCTCTCCGAGTGCCTTTCTATTTCTCCCAGCTTATGGCAGTTTTCTCTAACCAGGCTACTTACCAGTGGCGATGGCCATATCCTGCAGCGTAGACTTCCTGTTGTCGCCGAAACCTGGAGCTTTCACGGCTGCGACCTGAAGACCGATCTTCAACCTACGCCGAAAACAAGTCAAATTTGATGATGCGTTCACAAATATTCACTTTTTCTCGAAAAGCGATGACTCGGCACCAACCTGTTCACAACGAGGGTAGACAAGGCTTCGCCGTCGATGTCTTCAGCGATGATGACCAGGGGCTTCCTCTTGCTATTGGCAAGTTCCAGAGCGGGAATGATGGACTGCACGGAAGAAATCTTCTTCTCGGACAGAAGCAACAGACAGTCTTGGAATTCAACTTTGGCACCTGTAAATGAAAGGTTTTGGTTTGAAAAGTCAACAACCATTTCCACGTCCTAAAACAGCCACTCTTGCATAATAAAGCAGCTCTAAAACTAGATAGAACGTGTAAGTAGCTACTGCATGGACAAAGATTGTTTCCATTGGTTCTTTTGGCGACTGAAAAGGCTACTGCTCCTCCAGATTCAAAATGGCCAATACAGAGCAAACTGGAATACCTTTGGATGTATTAATGAAGTAGGGAGAGATGTATCCTCTGTCGAATTTCATGCCTTCAATAACTTCCAATTCGTCGATGAGAGTTTTTCCGTCCTTGACGGTGATGACGCCTTCCTTGCCGACCTGCGAGACAAAAGGAAAAATGTCATCAAATTTATAATGCGATTCCGAGGTACGATTCCTAATTTGATAGAACTATGGAAATTAGCACACTGATAGAACGAATTAACTAGGTAGGTACTATAAATAAGGTACCTTGAGTGCTATTTCGTCAAGTTTATTTGGATTTTAATCAACATAGTGAAGTGTAATGTATCAGGAAGGATATTCTCAGAGCCATCGTTTCATCCTCGGACAGCAAAGTACAGAGGTTGGCATCAGACGCAGGAGAACCCTACGCCATCAACCAGGGGCTCAGACTTGCGAGCCGCCCTACGAGAATGGTTTAACAGAATCATCATGGAATTGTCTTCATGAGGCAGCAGAAGGAAATGTGCCCCAGACATGCCCCCGTTTGAACGATGAACGTATAAAGGGAACGCCTCTAATAGCCAGGGCGATTTCATGTTGCATGTCAGTTGGAGTCCAAAGAACAGGTCAGTTGGACAGAGTAAGCCGATATGCTGAGGACCTCAATACTTAGAAGCTAAGGAGCAGTGAACTCATCAAGTAATTTCTGCATTGTTGAACCATAATGATGTGAGAGGATATTGAGAGAGTCAACTATCATACAATTGGCTATAACTCAAAACCATCTGGTTTGATGTGTGCACAGTTAATGTACCTCAGTCATACAATACCAACGACGGAGGTGGTAAGACGTGCATGCTAGTCTGGATATGTCATAATTCACAAGTATACGAGCTATGTAACGTGTTATCAACAAATTGGAGCTGATTCAGTCATTTGGAAATCCATCACTGAACAGTCAGAGTCCAGGACATTGGTAAAAGTTGTTGTTTATCATCACCATCAGCCCAGCAAAGTGTTAACATTAGTCAAGAAAGAGTTCAGAATATTCTCAGAGCCAACGGTTCATCCTCGGACAGCAAAGTGCAGAGGTTGGCATCAGACGCAGGAGAACCCTACGCCATCAACCAGGGGCTCAGACTTGCGAGCCGCCCTACGAGAATGGTTTAACAGGATCATCATCAAATTGTCTTCATGAGGCAGCAGAAGGAAATGTGCCCCAGACTTGCCCCCGTTTAAACGATGAACGCATAAAGGGAACGCCTCTAATAGCCAGGGCGAGTTCATGTTGCATGTCAGTTGGAGTCCAAAGAATAGGTCTGCTGGACATAGTAAGCTGATATGCTGAGGACCTCAATACTTAGAAGCTAAGGAGCTGTGAATTCAAGTAAATTTTTCATTGTTGAACCGTAAGGATGTGAGAGGATATTGAGAGAGTCAACTATCATACAATTGGCTATAACTCAAAACCATCTGATTTGATGTGTGCACAGTTAATGTACCTCAGTCATACAATACCAACGACGGAGGTGGTAAGACGTGCATACTAGTCTGGATATGTCATAATTCACAAGTATACGAGCTAAGTATCGTGTTATCAACAAATTGGAGCTGATTCAGTCATTTGGAAATCCATCACTGAACAGTCAGAGTCCAGGACATTGGTAAAAGTTGTTGTTTATCATCACCATCAGATTAGTAAAATGTAACATTAGTCAAGAAAGAGTTCAGAATATTCTCAGAGCCAACGGTTCATCCTCGGACAGCAAAGTGCAGAGGTTGGCATCAGACGCAGGAGAACCCTACGCCATCAACCAGGGGCTCAGACTTGCGAGCCGCCCTACGAGAATGGTTTAACAGGATCATCATCAAATTGTCTTCATGAGGCAGCAGAAGGAAATGTGCCCCAGACTTGCCCCCGTTTAAACGATGAACGCATAAAGGGAACGCCTCTAATAGCCAGGGCGAGTTCATGTTGCAAATCAGTTGGAGTCCAAAGAACAGGTCAGTTGGACAGAGTAAGCTGATATGCTGAGGACCTCAATACTTAGAAGCTAAGGAGCAGTGAGTTCAAGTAAATTTTTCATTGTTGAGCCATAATGATGTGAGAGGATATTGAGAGAGTCAACTATCATACAATTGGCTATAACTCAAAACCATCTGATTTGATGTGTGCACAGTTAATGTACCTCAGTCATACAATACCAACGACGGAGGTGGTAAGACGTGCATGCTAGTCTGGATATGTCATAATTCACAAGTATACGAGCTATGTAACGTGTTATCAACAAATTGGAGCTGATTCAGTCATTTGGAAATCCATCACTGAACAGTCAGAGTCCAGGACATTGGTAAAAGTTGTTGTTTATCATCACCATCAGCTCAGCAAAATGTAACGTCAGTCAAGAAAGAGTTCAGAAAATTCTCAGAGCCAACGGTTCATCCTCGGACAGCAAAGTGCAGAGGTTGGCATCAGACGCAGGAGAACCCTACGCCATCAACCAGGGGCTCAGACTTGCGAGCCGCCCTACGAGAATGGTTTAACTGGATCATCATCGAATATTCTATCTGCTTCTACCTCTACAATACACAATCCCATTTCATACGATCAGTAGATCCATCATGACCAACCAGGAGTCTGTGATTTGGTAAAATTAGGTTCACTATTCACCTTTGTGGGCAGATCGGAGACATACAGACTTTCTACATCCTTCTACACTTGAGAATATCAAGTAAAATGTATACGGGGGAAATAATTAACAAAATCAAATAATCAACACACAAACCAAACTGAGAGAACTAACCCAATGTGTTATTTAGTTCATTTTATAGTTTGAGAAGAAATGAGTTTATCCTCAATTTCCTTTTCCTCGTTACATAGTTTTGATGTTCTTATTGCATAGATGTAGGATTTCATTTCGTGTTTCCATGTTTTGTTTCCACATCAGCCAGATCGAATTGATAAGAAATGAAACGGAGGAAATATGTGCTCAACTCCAAGTGCCACACAGAGTAGAGATGGAGCAAAAGCATCAGATGCTTTTGCTCCATCTCTACTCTGTGCGGCACTTGGACTTGAGCACATATTTCCTCCGTTTCATTTAGAAGATTCTTCTACTTCAAAATATCAAATTCTAGAAAGTATCGATATTTTCGGCACAGAGTAGAGATGGTAAAAAATCTTTGACTCTTAAAATCATCTTCCCTTTGAAACTTTATCGGTATCTAAAGAGCATCGAAATTCTCCGCACAGAGTAGAGATGGTGAAAAATCTCTGATTCTTAAAATCATCTTTCGTTTCAAACTTCAACATTTATTAAAAAACCACCGATGTTGTCTGGGTTGAGTTAGTAAAAACCCATTTAGTCTTAAAACCACCTTTTCTTTAAAACTTTATCGATATCTAAAGACCAATGAAATTCTCCGCACAGAGAAGAAATGATGAACAATCTAATTTTATTAATTTCTAAAAAGTATCGATATTTTTGGCACAGAGTAGAGACGGCGAAAAATCATTTTTCTCAATGTTATCGACTATTTTAAACTTAATCAGTTCCTGAAAAGCGTTGATATTTCCCACACAGAGAAGGGATGGTGAAAAAAGGTTGATCGTTAGAATCATATTTCATTTCAAAATATCGGTTATTAGACCACATTGATATTTCCCACACAGAGTAGAGATGGTGAAAAATATTTGATTCTCAATGTCATCGTCTAGTTAAACAATCAGTTTCTAAAAAATTGCAATATTTCCCCGCACAGAGAAGAGATGGTGAAAAATCTTTGATCGTTAGAATCATATTTCATTTCAAAATATCGGTTATTACAACACATCGATATTTCCCACACAGAGAAGGGATGGTGAAAAATCTTTGATCGTTAGAATCATATTTCATTTCAAAATATCGGTTATTATACCAGATCGATATTTCCCACACAGAGTAGATGGTGAAAAATCATTTTTCACAATGTGATCGATTATTTTAAACTTAATCAGTTTCTAAAAAACGTCAATATTTCTCCGCACAGAGAAGAGACGGTGAAAAATCTTTGATCGTTAGAATCAAATTTCATTTCAAAATACCGGTTATTACAACACATCGACATTTCCCACACAGAGTAGAGATGGTGAAAAATCATTGATTCTCAGAATTACCTTGTATTTCAAACTCAATTTCTAAAATGCGTCGATGTTTTCCTCACCAAGAAAAGATGGTGAAAAATCTTTGTTGAAATAAAATTTCATTTAAAACTTTATTGGTCATTAAAAATCATCGATATTACCTAGTACACTTAGTAGAGATGGGGCAAAATCATTGATTCTTGACGCATCTATACTTTCCACACAGAAGAGATAGTGAAAAATCATACGTGGTAACTCAGAACGTACCTTTTTCATGGCCTTGGAAATGAGGTCGCCGATGGTTTTGTCGCCATTGGCGGAAATGGTGGCTACTTGAGCGATCTCCTCGGGCGTCGTGACGGGTTTCGACAGAGATTTGAGATGATCCTTGATGGTTTCCACGGCAAGCATCACTCCTGCGGATTGCAAAATATCATTGATAATTGCGGTAATGGCAGTTAGCACCACATGATAAGGTAGGTGGGGGTTACGAGAATGGTTTGGGGCAAAGGAAGTTTCAAGCACGAATTCAATCAACTCACTCTAGCTCAAGTACACCAAAAACAATAACTATGAATAAAATGCGCACCTCGTCTGACTTCAATGGGATTTGCACCTTTGCTGATGTTCTCAAATCCTTCTTTAGCGATCGCTCTGGCGAGAACCTACCGAATTCAATCACAATTTGAACAACAAACCGCAAAATCTGCATATATTTCAAATCAACACAAGCTGTTTCGCACTACGAAACCATCAAATCTGACACTCACTGTGGCTGTGGTGGTGCCGTCACCAGCTTCCTCGTTGGTGTTGTTGGCGACGTCTTGCACCAATTTGGCTCCAATGTTCTGGAATTTGTCTTTCAGCTCGATTCCCTTGGCGACGGTAACTCCGTCTTTGGTGATTTTAGGAGAGCCCCACGACTGCTCCAGAATCACGTTCCTTCCCTGCATGAACAAAGAATTGAAACTATATGAGTGGACATAATCCAAGATATTTAAGAAAATTAAGAATTCAAGGAACACGATAAACAGTAAGTTATCTATGGACATATATCAGACTCAGGTTATCAATTTCCTGGATAAGCGATGGTGGAACAAGTATTATACTATGGTGGGACAGTTTGGAAAATATATTTGGCCAATTCAGATAACAACATACTCCATCACTGGGCATCAGAGTCCAGGACATTGGTAAAATAACTTGTTTATCATCATGATCAACTCAATATATCGAAAAGGGAGGGATATGAACGATATTCTCAGAGCCAACGGTTCATCCTCGGACAGCAAAGTTCAGAGGTTGGCATCAGACGCAGGAGAACCCTACGCCATCAACCAGGGGCTCAGACTTGCGAGCCGCCCTACGAGAATGGTTTAACTGGATCATCATCGAATTGTCTTCATGAGGAAGCAGAAGGAAATGTGCCCCAGACATGCCCCCGTTTAAACGATGAACGTATAAAGGGAACGCCTCTAATAGCCAGGACGATTTCATGTTGCATATCAGTTGGAGTCCAAAGAATAGGTCTGCTGGACAGAGTAAGCTGATATGCTGAGGACCTCAATACTTAGAAGCTAAGGAGCAGTGAACTAAGACGATGTGAGAGGATATTGAGAGAGTCAACTATCATACAATTGGCTATAACTCAAAACCATCTGATTTGATGTATGCACAGTTAATGTACCTCAGTCATACAATACCAACGACGGAGGTGGTAAGACGTGCATACTAGTCTGGATATGTCATAATTCACAAGTATACGAGCTAAGTAACGTGTTATCAACAAATTGGAGCTGATTCAGTCATTTGGAAATCCATCACTGAACAGTCAGAGTCCAGGACATTGGTAAAAGTTGTTGTTTATCATCACCATCAGCTCAGCAAAATGTAACGTCAGTCAAGAAAGAGTTCAGAATATTCTCAGAGCCAACGGTTCATCCTCGGACAGCAAAGTACAGAGGTTGGCATCAGACGCAGGAGAACCCTACGCCATCAACCAGGGGCTCAGACTTGCGAGCTGCCCTACGAGAATGGTTTAACAGGATCATCATCGAATTGTCTTCATGAAGCAGCAGAAGGAAATGTGCCCCAGACATGCCCCCGTTTAAACGATGAACGTATAAAGGGAACGCCTCTAATAGCCAGGACGATTTCATGTTGCATATCAGTTGGAGTCCAAAGAATAGGTCTGCTGGACAGAGTAAGCTGATATGCTGAGGACCTCAATACTTATAAGCTAAGGAGCAGTGAACTAAGACGATGTGAGAGGATATTGAGAGAGTCGACCATCATACAATTGGCTATAACTCAAAACCATCTGATTTGATGTATGCACAGTTAATGTACCTCAGTCATACAATACCAACGACGGAGGTGGTAAGACGTGCATACTAGTCTGGATATGTCATAATTCACAAGTATACGAGCTAAGTAACGTGTTATCAACAAATTGGAGCTGATTCAGTCATTTGCAAATCCATCACTGAACAGTCAGAGTCCAGGACATTGGTAAAAGTTGTTGTTTATCATCACCATCAGCTCAGCAAAATGTAACGTCAGTCAAGAAAGAGTTCAGAATATTCTCAGAGCCAACGGTTCATCCTCGGACAGCAAAGTACAGAGGTTGGCATCAGACGCAGGAGAACCCTACGCCATCAACCAGGGGCTCAGACTTGCGAGCTGCCCTACGAGAATGGTTTAACAGGATCATCATCGAATTGTCTTCATGAAGCAGCAGAAGGAAATGTGCCCCAGACATGCCCCCGTTTAAACGATGAACGTATAAAGGGAACGCCTCTAATAGCCAGGACGATTTCATGTTGCATATCAGTTGGAGTCCAAAGAATAGGTCTGCTGGACAGAGTAAGCTGATATGCTGAGGACCTCAATACTTATAAGCTAAGGAGCAGTGAACTCATCAAGTAATTTCTTCATTGTTGAACTAAGATGATGTGAGAGGATATTGAGAGAGTCAACTATCATACAATTGGCTCTAACTCAAAACCATCTGATTTGATGTGTGCACAGTTAATGTACCTCAGTCATACAATACCAACGACGGAGGTGGTAAGACGTGCATACTAGTCTGGATATGTCATAATTCACAAGTATACGAGCTAAGTAACGTGTTATCAACAAATTGGAGCTGATTCAGTCATTTGCAAATCCATCACTGAACAGTCAGAGTCCAGGACATTGGTAAAAGTTGTTGTTTATCATCACCATCAGCCCAGCAAAGTGTTACATTAGTCAAGAAAGAGTTCAGAATATTCTCAGAGCCAACGGTTCATCCTCGGACAGCAAAGTGCAGAGGTTGGCATCAGACGCAGGAGAACCCTACGCAATCAACCAGGGGCTCAGACTTGCGAGCTGCCCTACGAGAATGGTTTAACAGGATCATCATCGAATTGTCTTCATGAGGCAGCAGAAGGAAATGTGCCCCAGACATGCCCCCGTTTAAACGATGAACGTATAAAGGGAACGCCTCTAATAGCCAGGGCGATTTCATGCTGCATGTCAGTTGGAGTCCAAAGAACAGGTCAATTGGACAGAGTAAGCTGATATGCTGAGGACCTCAATACTTAGAAGCTAAGGAGCAGTGAACTCATTAGGTAAATTTTTCATTGTTGAGCCATAATGATGTGAGAGGATACTGAGAGAGTCAACTATCATACAATTGGCTATAACTCAAAACCATCTGTGATTCGTTGTGTGCACAGTTAATGTACCTCAGTCATAAAATACCAACGACGGAGGTGGTAAGACGTGCATACTAGTCTGGATATGTCATAATTCACAAGTATACGAGCTAAGTAACGTGTTATCAACAAATGTGAGCTGATTCAGTCGATATGAAATCCATCACTGAACAGTCAGAGTCCAGGACATTGGTAAAAGTTGTTGTTTATCATCACCATCAGCTCAAATAACTAGAGGTCGAAAACTTCGAAAGTATCATCATCGAATTGTCTTCATGAAGCAGCAGAAGGAAATGTGCCCCAGACATGCCCCCGTTTAAACGATGAACGTATAAAGGGAACGCCTCTAATAGCCAGGGCGATTTCATGTTGCATATCAGTTGGAATCCAAAGAACAGGTCAGTTGGACAGAGTAATCTGAAATGCTGTGAGCGAATTGTTATCAATTCGCCGTATGCCTTAGGCTATCGATCGTGAAATTCTCATTCTGATGCAAGAAATACTCAATGTGACGTTTTAGAGATTCTTCGCTACAAGTTGTATTGTTTAACCCCATCCTCAGGTCTCATCCACGTCATAGGAAATCAATGGAAAGTCTTCAATACGAACCTTGGGGCCCATGGTGACTGCGACGGCATCCGCCAGGACATCCACTCCCTGGAGCATCAGAGCTCTGACTTCCGGGCCGAACCGGATGTCTTTGGCGTAACCCCTGGTCAGACTCCTCACAACTCCAGAACTCCTGGCAATGTTCGTCAGACGGTACATCTGCAACACATAAACAACTCTTATTGATAGAACTAGAAAAAAAGTTTCCATTACATATAAATGCTTATGAAGATGGATAGAATTATTCTCATTTGTACAGCTGCGATTTGGTTGTTTGTGAAACAATCAAGAAATTATATTCGGCGTCTCGATTCGACGAGGCATCTCAGAGGGAAAGAAATTCTCGGTTTAAAAATTGTGTAAAAATTATTAAAGTGTAAAATTGTAAAAATTATTATAACGATTTTTTATTGTTGCCGATGGTGCAGAGGCGATGTATATCATAGAGAAAAATTAATTTGAGACTCTCCTAGTAGATAAAAATTCTCAGACTCAATGGCGCCAAAAAGAGGAAGAGAGAGGAAGAGATGAGATACGCTTTTTCGAAATTGATGATGGAATTTCAGTGTTCCTTTCAGTGTTATAGTTCACGGTTTCGACGGAATCTACTACCAACGGATACAGTTGGTTTAGAAGAGAATTTCAGATAAGATTACGATGAAATACGTACGCTGTCGTGCCTTTGCACTCTGGCGGTGGCTTACGTAACTGCGTTAACCAGTTACCGCATCTTCCAGCCTATTTATGACCAATCCCAGGGAATTGATAAACAACTTTCATGATTTTGGCTGAAGTACTTCGTCGACGAGTTCAAATAGTTTGAGTGGTAAGGTTATACTTACCACCGTTAAGTACCCTATTTCAAAAAGGTCAGTAATAATGAGTTTTTATTCGCGAAACGCCTAAGCAGGTCGCGGTTTCAGGGCTAGTATTTCGCGAAATTGAGGGGGCAAAAACTTGAAAAGTAGTACCTACATTTGAAATTTTGAAGGATTTTAGAAATTCATTAGTTCACGGCCCTAGCGAATTTAAAAACTGAAATATTGCCGCCGGAATCATCAAAATCTAAGAATTGCCAGAGAAAACGCTGCAAATTATTACACAATGGTTTATTATTTTTCTATAGATCACTCGTCTACAAAGCCACCAGCCATCCAACATGAAGAAAAACATCGATCGCATTTCGGTCAGCTTTAATTTGAACGTAGATTATGCCTCTTTTGCGATTCACACTCGTGTTTCTGATTTTTTGTACGTCCAAACTTTAAATTCTCGTAGTGAGCGAACGGTTTGTCCTACAGAGCTCCGGGTGGTCTCAAAAAATTCTAAAAATTCTATAGAATCTTAAATTGAAGAAAAAACAATACCTTTATATAAACAATTTTTGAGTTAGGGCGTTTACAAAATTTCAAAATTGATTTTGGAACCCTTAAGCCTCTGGCACACAGAACGCGATCTGTCGCGGCGGGCAGCGATCCCGTGATCTCCTTGGCGATCGGTGATGCAGCTACGCCACATGCAACGCGATATCTGTGTGAGCGATCCAGTATTGTACATTATCAACAAGTTCGTATGGTTCTATAGAAAAAACGCTGCAAATTATTACACAACGGTTTACTATTTTTATATAGATCACTCGTCTACAAAATCACCAACCATCCAATATGAAGAAAAAAACGCTGCAAATTATTACACAATGGTTTATTATTTTTCTATATAGATCACTCGTCTACAAAATCACCAACCATCCAATATGAAGAGAAAAAAAAATCAAAATCACCAACCATCGATCGCATTTCGGTCAGCTCTAATTTGAACGGAGATTAGGCCTCTTTTGCGATTCACACTCGTGTTTTGATTTATACATATATATATTTCAATATAAACCCTTAAATTTTCGTAGGGAGCGAACGGTTAGTCCTACAGAGCTCCGCGTGGTCTCTAAAAATTCTATAGAATCTTAAATTGAAGGAAAAACAATACCTTTATATCAAAATTTTTTGAGTTAGGGCGTTTTCAAAATTTCAAAATTGATTTTGGAACCCTTAGGAGTGACCTACATCAACCAAAAGCTTCGGGGCACAACTAGACCCCAAATGGAGCCTACATACCAAATTTCATCATATTCGGCCAATGCTAAGTGGCAAAAGTGCCGCGTACGGCGGACGGACGGCCAAATTTTGAGGGGGTGTTAAAATTTTTTTTCTTGGTCGATTCCAAAGGTTGATTATTGAAAATAATAAACCAAAATGAGTAGTTCTGACGAAGAGGAACTCTTGCTTCTTTTCGCGTTAGTACAGAGTACCAGCACAAGAAGACGATTTTGGGTGCACCCAATAAATCAAAAAAGAGACTGCCTTTTTCACAACATTTTTGTAGTGGTGGTGTGATGTGTCATACAAATACACGTATTTTCTCACTTTTTCAATCAAAAGCTCGGTTATTTCATCCCCCATCTTGAAACTGGATCGCCGGATCGCGTTATAATTTTGTAGTTTTGTACAAGTGTATCGCCTGTCGCCGCGATCAAGACTGGATCGCTTTGACAGATCGCGCTGTGTGTGACAGGGATGATGCAATGTTGCATCTTACAACCATATCGCCGGATCGCGGCGGTCAGTGATCGCTGCCCGCCGCGACAGATCGCGTTCTGTGTGCCAGAGCCTTTAGAAGTGACCTACATCAAAAAAATCTTCGGGCACAACTAGACCCCAAATGGAGCCCATATACTACCAAATTTCATCAAAATCGGTCAATGCTAAGTGGCAAAAGTGCCGCGTACGGCGGACGGACGGCCAAATTTTGGTTTATTATTTTCAATAATGAACCTTTGGAATCGACCAAGAAAAAAAAATTTTAACACCCCCTCAAAATTTGATGGTTTACGTTTCAAGGTATGTAGAATCCAAAAATCGAATAAAAATTTGGCCGTCCGTCCGCCGTCCGCGGCACTTTTGCCCCTTAGCATTGACCAATTTTGATGAAATTTGGTATGTAGGCTCCATTTGGGGCCTAGTTGTGCCCCGAAGATTTTGGTTGATGTAGGTCACTTCCAAGGGTTCCAAAATGAATTTTGAAATTTTGAAAACGCCCTAACTCAAAAATTTTGATATAAAGGTATTGTTTTTCTTTCAATTTAAGATTCTGTAGAATTTTTAGAATTTTTTGAGACCACGCGGAGCTCTGTAGGTCAAACCGTTCGCTCACTACGAGAATTTAAAGTTTGGACGTACGATAAATCAGAAACACGAGTGTGAATCGCAAAAGTGGCCTAATCGCCTTTCAAGTGTTAGCCGACCGAAATGCGATCAATGTTTTTCTTCATGTTTGATGGTTGGTGGCTTTGCAGACGAGTGATCTATATAAAAATAATAAACCATTGTGTAATAATTTGCAGCGTTTTTATTCGACTTTTGGATTCTACGTACCTTGAAACGTAAACCATCAAATTTTGAGGGGGTGTTAAAAAAAAAAAAAAAAATTCTTGGTCGATTCCAAAGGTTCATTATTGAAAATAATAAACCAAAACGGGAAAAAACTACTGAATAAACGGTTATTCTCATGTGTTCCCCACATTTCTCTGGCAATTATTGTTCGATTTTAGTGATTCCAGCGGCAATCTTTCAATTTTTCAATTCCCAAGGCCCATGCACTAATGATTTTCTAAAATCCTTGAAAATTTCAAGTTTAGCTACATTTTATGGGAAAAACAACTGAATTAACGGGTTTTCCCATTTTCCTCTGGCAATCATTGTTAGATTTTGATGATTCGATTTAAATGTATGTAAGCTAGTTTATTGCCTTTTAAGCCATTACAATAAATCATCAAAATTACGTCAACGAAATATGTCACAATCTTATCATCTTTCTAGAAGTCTCCGCGTTGCTACGCAATACCAATACTCATCAGCTGTACTGCAGTTGAGCAGTAACTACTAACTTTATCATGATGCTACAATGAGGTATTTCAGTCAATTTTTTTTTCTTTTTTTTCAAAAAGTAAGGCTCAGGAATAACGGTAATTGGGTCTGTTCGTCGAGAAAATGTTTTTAAAAAATCAGAGAAGCTCAGGAAAGTTGAAGATTTGAACGGTGTGACGTAGCTAGCCAATCGTGATGTAGCTAGCCAACTGTCTTTGAAAAAAGTATCCATGCAGAGAAACCCTTGGAGGACGTCTTGGATACTACAAAATATTATTCACACACGCGCGTGGCATAGTCCTTGCCTAGTGTGCACAGAGTAATGGAGACAAGTTAACAGAGAAGAAAGCCAACGTTAAAATGGTGTGCAAGCATTTTTGAGGCTGCCTCAGTTGCGCCATCTACTTTCAGCTAGGATTGAGGAACTACTACGGAAGTGGTGGGGAGGGGGAGGCCACACTCTTCATACCGCTTCTTTTCAAATCCTTTCGAATGACCAGAAATTGATAACTTTTCGTTTCATCATCATTTGGATTTACAAAAATTACTTGGAAAAACCAATCCGGGCGAAAGGTATTTTCAGAGTTCCTCATGCAATTGTTGTTGTCCCTATCGCCAGTAATTCAAATATTCAATTGACAACTGCCACCCAAAGAAACGTTTGAAACCCAGTGTATTATTGAAAATCGCTCGATTTTTTCGTACATATCGCGAATATAACTGAATGTTATCAAATTAATTACTTAGATGCAGCCGGTAACGCACCAAGGAGATAATATGTGATAAACAAGGTGTCTTGTTGTGATGAGGTTGGGAACAAGTGATCAATGAACGCTATCTGTTGCTTTCCGCTATAACTACGTCCTGGAGCTCCACCAATCAGAACGCTTCTCAGGCTCCCACATTCAGCTTTCAGCCCAGTGCTAGTGTGTGTGAATTCATAGCGGCCCGCCTTTTTCAAACGTGTGATCTCTTTAATTAATTTTTCAACCACATGTTACAGTATCATTGGGCTTAAAGTTGTAGTATACAGGTTTTCAAGGGTGCTGAATCCAAATTTGAGGTCAAAAACCTGAATTTCCGACCCACCGAAATACCCCATTCCAGCGGCAATATTTCAGTTTTTCAATTCCTTTGGGCCGTGCACTAATGAATTTCTAAAATCCTTTAAAATTTCAAATTTAGGAACAACTTTTTACGTTTTGGCCCCTTCAATTTTGCGGAATACTAACCCGGAACGAGGAACGAACGGCGACCGACTGAGACCCCCTTAACCCATTTCAAGCCAAGGGTAGAAATAACTGAATAATGAGGAGAGGAGGATGAACTATTTTGCAGAATGCCAGCCGAAATAAAGCACCATTTGCTCCCCAATCGAGAGCAAAAATACTCGATATTTTCCAGGAATGGCAGTCGGACGAAAATACAACCTGAAATGGTCGTCTTCTTCGTCGTCTTCTACATCTACTTGAGTGGATCTAGAACTTTCTTTTTGGTTGTAACCTACCCTTTACAGAACTGTCCAGTGTGTCCCACTGTCCAAACTGTCCCCACTCTCCCCTACCTACTTCGATCGAAATTTGGCGACATTTTTTTGGACAATGAGCTGCAGGGCTTAGCTCATTTTTTGCAAAACTATCTAGGAAGGTACTTACTCCGATTGGGTAGAAAGTATACGTTCCCAGAATGATGAAATCTAGTAGGTACAATACACCACCCTGTTTGCGTAACCATCTAACCTGAGTATGAGAGGTAACTCATGAGCCCATTCAAACTGATTTTAGATTTCCTAAAGGAGACTGGAATTATAGTAGTCACTAAAAAATTTTAAAACCCCACCTTTACAGTGCATTTACCACATAGGGTACTTACTAGGTACAAGGTTACAACAATGGAAAGCTAGCTGCTGTATTTCAAAATTCTTTGGAAGTTCCACCTAACCTAATTTTTACTATAGGTATCTAATCCAACATTTCAAATTATCTACAAAAATTTCTGGATGAAGCTACACCATAATTATATCAATCCCACATCATCTTGATGGAGTATTGCGTAAGCCAAAAATAGAGCCGGCTTGTTCACCGATTGACTACCACCATCATAAAATTTAATTCATCAACGTCCAGATCATAACATTTAATGTTAAAGATTCCCGTGAAACCACAACTTCCCATTACGGAGACTACAGGGAAAATTATCAAAATAAAATCGCCAAGTCACATGTGACAAGGGTGGAAAGAAGGGGCCGGCAAAGGGACTTTTCAAATCGAAAATCGACCATAATATAAAGAACAGATCGAAAAACCAAAAGCTTACCTCGATACTTGGTTGATTGGAGAGTTGAATTGAAGTAAAATTCCACGAGTTTTGATCGAAATTTCACCAGAAAATTGCCTAAAAGATGCTGATCAACGTGGGGGACACAGCACGGGAGACCAAAAAGAAATGGGGGTTCAGGAAATCTAAAATGGCCACCGCACTAGACTATTCTACACTGCCTTAACGATCAGCTGTGTTTATATTGCGGATAAAACTACTACAAGATGATGAAAATTATTCAAAACTTACATAAATTTTGAAAAACATAAATTGCAAATCGAAACAAATACAAAACTGATATGATATGTGAAATTTTTCCTTTGGAGGAGGGCTGGAAGGTTCTAGAACAAAACTTCCATGGGAGAGGCTCGTGATGTCAAAAATCAATTTCCGTCTCTTTCTTTTGAGACGAAACTTTTCATCTTCAAAGCCCCTCAAAACAATTTCTATTTCAACAAGAAAACACCCACAAATATGGAGTAATACGTCATAAATCGGCGAACGAAAATCTCATCCCAAATTTCGAATAAACCCGCCAAACAAACCCTGAACTCAACCAAAATGGCGAACATGCTAAATTAAGCGGGCAATTTTAAACTTCTCTACATTTTTCCGGCATAAAATGTTGTTTGTGTGCTTCATTCGTATTTACTGACATGAAAATCAATTGAATATTGATTTTAAATAAATTGGACGTTGTTTTGGCTAACTTTATGGTTCAATCGTAGGATATTTACCAAAAATCGAAGTTGGAATTTTGAATTTTCGAGCTCTTTTCACTGCCACTTGAACATTCACTGCACTAACTTCCGTTTCACTTGGAACACCGATTTCTCTTCACAGAATCGTCGAGTTTTTGATCTAAAACTAGTTTTGAACGGAAAATATTTTTCCCCGTCAATTTAGTCTTCTCTAGCAGCGTATTTCGGGAAAACATGTGGTGTGCCATGTGACGACATCCACGAATGTTCCAGAAGCCACCCATCACGAAATTGTCGGCCATTTTTTACTTCTACTCGAGAATCCCTTTGAGCGAGTGCCGGTGTCCTGTCGGAAAAAGCCCGATAATCTCGATATAATATCAATTTTTCGCGTTGTTCGTGACATCCTAGTCTCCACTCGTCAAAATGGTGAGTATTTGGCGCAATTTGTTTCGTATTTCGGTGGAAATATTCGCTCACAATCGGTGAATTTTCAGAGACGAACCTTCCCTTGTCGGCACGTTTTCTGAGGGCTAGGAGACGATTTTCACCGATTTATGCCCAAGAATCGTTTATCTGGTCGTATCTAATTGTAACTGTCGATGTGCGTCGACTTTATAATACTCGCATCAAGTATTCTACAAATGCTAGGACTGAGGGTGATGTAATGTTGAATACAACTTGCATGATTCTCACGTTTCTGCTATACGAACAGACCATTGAACTGCTTTCAAACCATTCTCCATTCAACTTTTCTATTCTCTTACGACCTAAGGTAATCTTCAACATGAAAGACAAAATACCAACCAAGTTCCTGAGACATTATTAATTTCGGTGATGTAGGTACTCGTAGGTACAAGGACAGCATTGGCCTTTATAGACAGGGGCCCGTATTCACAAAAATCGCCAAAGTGAAACTTGAAGTCGCACTTCCAAAAGTTTTACTTTAGGCCAAAGTGAAACTTTAGGAGAAATCGTTTTTAGTGTAGCTGCTCTTAGGTCAGCTTCAAGTTCAACTGATAAGGAAGTTGAACTTCCGAGAGGGTAACCCTTAGGCCGCGGCTACGATAGGAGCGTCGAGCGAGCGAAAAGGGTCAGGTATCGACGCTCTAAAAAGGCTGGACCCCACATGCCCGAGCCGAGCCCGCACCGAGCCCGACCCGCGACACGGCCGTGTGTACGTTACGGAGTAGGGAGGCCTCACATCTCCGAGTCAGGACCGAGCGCGGTCAGTCACGATTTGAAGCTCGAGTCGTAATGTTGGCGAATTTTAAAAACAGTTGCGGAAGCTTTGTTTTCTGATGTACCTACAACGACATCGAGGATGTAATAACTTATGTTTGCCAGGGGGGGGGGGTGGAGGAGGGCCACTTTGGCCATAATCCCTTCCTGGTTTTGTAAACAAATTCGTGCAATCAATCAATCATCTTTGTGCCAAATTTTAGGGAGCTCAGGAACAGCCTCTCTGGCTCTCATACCCTCTAACTCATTATTAGCAAAAATTCAGTTGTTGAGATGTCCAGCATTCCATGACATTTTCATTAGTGCGCTGTTGTCACGAATACCATTTTAGAACTTTCAGTGGCCAATATCAGAGCGCAGGTCGATAGTTGAAATCCAATGTATGTATAGGATTTCCAAGTATAATTCGGAATTTTTCAGACCAATTTTTCTAAATTTCCAAACCATTTTCAGAATTTTTCAAACCATATTCAGAATTTTCTAATCCAGTTTCAGAACTTTCCAATTCAATTTCAGAACTTTCCAAGTCAAATACAAAATTTTCCAAGTGCAATTCAGATTTTTCCAAAACAATTTCAGAATTTTCCATTTCAATTTCAGAATGTGATCAATGTTTGTGTGCGGTAATATATAGCATTTCCAAGTCAAATTAATCCTTTTCCAAACCAAATTAATCCTTTTACAAACGAAATCAATCTTTTTCCAAACCAAATTAATCTTTTTCCAATCGAAACTAATCCTTTTCCAAACCAAATTAATCCTTTTCCAATCGAAATTAATCCTTTTCCGCGATTGCGAACCTCCTCAATTAACTTTTCCAGGTCCATTGCTATCCGAGGCACGTCCGTGCAAAACTAAACAAAAGTAGTTTGAGACGGTGCGGGCTCGTGTCGGAGGGACGGTGCGGAAGAGTGGGGACTTCCCCGTAAGATTTCCCATGATTACTTCCTATCCGTGTGTCGTCCGTCACTCGGACGTCGCACGGTGCGGACTCGGCTCGGGCATGTGGGGTCCAGCCTAAAATAGTTTACCCTTGTTCAGGTAAGGGTGGCTACGGTGGGAGAGGTAAGCGTCGTCGGAAAAATGGTCAACGCTCGACGCTCAATCCCGAGTAATATTTTCGTTTGACGCTCAGCTTCTAACGTTCCCTGTCCACTTCTTTATCTAATGTTAGCATTGACCGATTTTGATGCAATTTGGTAAGTAGGCTCCATTTGTGGTCTAGTTGTGCCCCGAAGATTTTGGTTGATGTAGGTCACTTCTAAGGGTCGAAAAATGAATTTTGAAATTTTGAAAACGCCCTAACTCAAAACATTTTCATATAAAGGTATTGTTTTGCCTTCAATTTAAGATTCTAGAGAATTTATAAAGTTTTTTTGAGACCACGCGGAGCTCTGTAGAACAAAACCGTTCGCTCCCTACGAGAATTTAAGGGTCGGACTTACGATAAATCAGAAACACGAGTGTGAATCGCAAAAGAAGCTTGATATCCGTTCAAATGTTAGCTGACAAAAATACGATTGAAGTTTTTCTTCAAGTTAAACCTTCTTGTAATAATTTGCAGCGTTTTTGGATTCTAGGTACCTACCCTTAAATTTTGAGGGGGGGGGGGGTGAAATTTTTTTTCTTTGTCGATTCCAAAGGTTCATTATTGGAAATAATAAACCAAAACAAGAATGATAAAATAGCAGCAACAATGGACATTCTGGTGAATTCGAAAAATCTTTTCGGGTCTTCTTCGAGTTTGTGAAAAAGTTTGTAGTATTCTCCATCACAATTCCTAAGCACATTAAGTAATAGGGTGAACTCCAAAACTTCTACACACACGGTTTATCAGTAAAGAACTTTTTGAAACAGCTGAATTGTCACTTAAAGCAAGGAGCCAAAGTTGCATATTCGCTGGCGTGGTGGTGAACTGACTGGAACTCCCCATCTAGTTCGTCTCCTTCCGCTCGTACTGTAGCCACCCCTTTTTGCTTGACGCTCGACTCTCGACGCTCGACTCTCAACGCTTGACGCTTGACGCTTCTATCGTAGCCGAGGCCTTAGGGCGACTCGCTCCTATTGACCAATGGGATATTCATTCCTTTCCAAAACATCTATTTTGGCGTTTTTATTGATTTGAATGCTCTAGTAGTCACAGCACTCGAAAACACTCTTTTCGCTTTCTCTTCGCCTTCTTGGCACAATTTGTACACGTCTCCTTGCCGTAGATACTGCAAATATTCCATGTAGTCGTTTTCCATTTAAATCCGAACGGAAAAACTTCGTAAAACGGCTGTCGAAGCAAGCAAAATAGACGCACTTCTTGTCAAAAGCTGTACTAAGGGCCAGTAAAGTGTGGTAGGAGTCAAACTTACCCGGAAAGTGTAACTTGACGAAAGTTCAGCTTCGGAAGAGTGGAGCTGAAGTGACGCTTCTTGTAAAGTTCGGTTTGTGAACAGCGTTTTCTCTAAAGTACGGCTCTAAGTGGAGATTTCAGGCTTCACTTAGTGAAAAGCCACACTAAGTGCGTTTTGTGAATACGGCCCAGGAGGTATGAACCCTGATAAAATTAATTCTGATGACCTTAGAATTACATAAGCGTTTCTTGAGTTTGGTTAGTCTATCATGTTACTTACCAACTTAAGTACTTTAGTTCAATGAAGATTTTTTAATGACTTCTCCTTGGCAGTTCAATGGTTTAGTAGGTACTCATTCTACACTCATAGTAGGTAAGTACCTAAGGTAATGCGTCAGAAGTCGACACGTTAAAGGAAGTTTGAACTTTCAGCTTACGTTTCATGTAGGGAAATTAGTTTATTCTCATTGCAAACCTGTTCATTGTGTACCCAAGATCCTTCCCTAAAAGACCTGGCAGCGGGAAATATTATTCAACATGGTTTGGACTGGGAAAATTAGTTTTGTAAAAAATCCCAATGCTCTAGTAGTCGACACCAGTGAACAACATTTTCTTCAGTAGTCGACATGGTTTTGCACTATTAGTCGACCTACATGTGTCAGAAGTCGACAGTACCTCTTGAGTCAGTGGTCGACAGGATTTGTCATTCCATTGTTTTCACTTTTTTCTAAATAAGAAAAGTATATACAAAGTTTATAAGATTCCATTCTCTAAACCTTCAGACTATTCTATGAACTTAGTTGGTATATTTTCGAAGAAAATACAGCTAGTGTCGACTACTGATGCACAGCAAATTCTGAAATTTTTCAGAAGTCGACTAATAAATATGAAAAGTAAGAGTTTTCTAAATAAGAAAAGTATATACAAAGTTTATAAGATTCCATTCTCTAAACCTTCAGACTATTCTATGAACTTAGTTGGTATATTTTCGAAGAAAATACAGCTAGTGTCGACTACTGATGCACAGCAAATTCTGAAATTTTTCAGAAGTCGACTAATAAATATGAAAAGTAAGAGTTTTCTAAATAAGAAAAGTATATACAAAGTTTATAAGATTCCATTCTCTAAACCTTCAGACTATTCTATGAACTTAGTTGGTATATTTTCGAAGAAAATACAGCTAGTGTCGACTAATAAATATGAGCCGAAATTTGTGTCAGTAGTCGACACCCTCCCCGAACCAATCAAAACATCATACGATACGCAAATAAACTGAATAAATGTTGCCTAGAAGCAATAAGCGACACAGAAATTTAAAAGATATTATTAAATGACAGGTGATAAGAATGAAATACTCTTACATTTCCAGTCCGTCCTTAGCCAAAACGCCAACAATCAGCATAGAAACGTAGTCAAACGAACGATGGCAACTTTGAGCGATCAAGCGTCCTTTAAGGCCAGTTTACACGCTCATGCCATTTGCGCAAATCGGTTTGAACAAGCCAGTTGGCACAGTTATATCGTTGCATGTGAACGCTGTTTGCGCAAGCCAAAAAATTTGGCTTGTGCGAAGTCTGTCTCGGACAGAAATTCGGCTTGAGGTTGGAGCTTGGCATGAGTGGAGTTTGAGCGTGTGAACTCAGTTCAAGCCTACCCACGATCTCGCGCCGGCGCATTCCTTCTCTTCAAGTGTGTGAATCACATTATTCCAACCCCATATCACTCGAGAGCATCTAGCGCTCGTTCAAGCTGCATTGGTTGATTGGTTCTTGCGATGCAGAAAGAAAGAGAATTTCTCTGTGAATTCATTGAGCTGTACAAGTCTTTTCCTTGTTTGTGGAAAGTTAAGTCGAAGGAATGCAGTGACCGCAATGTGAAATCACAAGCATATGACGTTTTAGTCGAAAAAATGCGATTCGTGGACCCCCAAGCCAACAGGGAAGAACATCGTGAAGAAATCGTTTGGTTCCCCTCTCAATTCCACTATTAAATTGGTATGGGAAAGGCTGTCCCTCCTGAGCAACCAATCCTTGCTCCATTTCCGACCTTTGGAACTCTTTGAGCCCAATTTTTTCTTTATCAAGCAAGCCACCGTCGTACAGGATAAGCTCCTCCTCATCCATATTAAAAATTATGTCGAAATTTGTGATTGGTTTTTTTTTTAAATAATTTTAAAATTTTTAATTAATCAACTTTAATTAAAGCGCTCCACTTTAATTTTGTAATTGGTTTTTTTTTTTATAATTTTAAAATTTTTAATTAATCAACTTTAATTAAAGCGATCGACGAAGTCCACTGACTGAATCCCACACAATTTCACAAGCACAACTGAACGTGTGAACGCGACCGCGTTGTTCAGTTCAGTTTGCACAAACTGGCTTGTGCAAGCCGGTTTGTGCAAATGGCTTGAGCGTGTAAACCCAGCTTTAAACCTACGTGTTTCTAAGGCAACATTATCTTTCTACATGGAAAAGACATAGTATAATTGGAAGCAATAATGAGGAATTTCACCGAATTCTGTTTGCATTTTTCCTGAATAGTTAATGGTGTGGGATAGATGAAAATCTGGCTGATTTCGGAAAATAAGTCTCCTGTTATTTTTGGGAGACAATCAAAATTTTTGATTTCAAAACTAACCGGGAAAACGGACGTGAAGCGGGAACGCTCGCTGATTGGGCTGTTCAGATCGCCGTCTCCTCCCAGTGTTGCCCGTTGGGACAACGAAATCCTGTTTTCTAAGAGAAAAGTTATCAAACAAAAACGGAGGAAACCTAATTTTCCCCATCTTGCTTTTTCTATTTTTTTTTCTTCAGTTTTTCGATTTCAAACTTTACTTTTTCGTGAAATTTTGCATCTGGGGACTATAGATTTCTCGATCTCAGCGCTTCAAGCGGCCATAAATGAACTATTCCGGGATGACGTCATTTTCCCGGTTTTTTTAAACATTCGTATTTTCTACACTGTTTTGTTTATTTGTAAATTAGGAAGTTCGGGCTGAAAGTTTGCCTTATGAGGTTTTTCGAGGTGCTGAATCCGATTTTGGGGTCAAAAATAGGAAATTCCGACATGGTGAAATTCCTCATTAAAAACCTCAAACCATGATCTTATCCTTAGCTTTTGCCCACTTTTGAAAGGGTGTCGACTATTAGTGCAGTGTTGACTTCTGACGCATTACCTTACCTAACTACTTCACGAACTCGTTCTCTCCTTTGGGAATTCAAAAATCCGTTGATTATTTCAACTCTGCAAAAATACCCATTGTCTTATCTGGCGTTTCAATGCTGCCAACCTCCCAAAATATTATCATCTTATAACCATTGTTAAAATGAGGAAATGTGTTTTGAGATAAATCAGGAAAATTTACTTTTATATACCTACTTGGCTTTATGAACACCTAAAGCCCTTCAAATTTCATAATAACGAATAATGAATCAATTATTTATGTATCGATCATGAAAATCTTTCGATTTCTTTCAACTCTGCTTATGATACTGAGAAACTGGCCTTTTTATTGTCCCTAACCTCCCAAAATATTGAACATTATACAACATCGTTAGAATGAAGAAACTTGTTTTGAGACGAAAAACATTTTATTTGATGGAAATTGTAACTATTGTCCTCCTTAAGACGATAATTCCTCTCAGACTTGATCGTTGATTAATAGGTAGTTCTTATTCGAGGTGTTCTTATCGTAATTTTCCGTTGCATCTGTCTAATGTTTGGTGGTTCTCCGAATGTTCAGGCCAAAGCAACTGCAGCCATCAAGAAGCTGATGCCGATGTTCGACCGAGTTCTCGTCCTCAGGGCGGAAGCCGTCACGAAGACGAAGGGAGGGATCGTCATTCCTGAGAAGTCGCAAGGCAAAGTCCTCCACGGGACGGTCGTAGCTGTCGGCCCTGGCTCTAGAAATACCGTAAGTTCTCTGTTAATTCTTTGAATGACACTACAGTAATAACAGCAGGGATTGGATGTTTGGAAATCTGCCTTCTTCATGAATCCAGTTGAAGTAAGGCTAGATTTGACGGTTGAAGCCTGGTAGATGGTATCTTAACTTATAAGCTGACATTAGCTAGATTTAGGGGTATGTCGGTCCAGGTATTTCCCTGGAACGGTTCCAACAGTTACAGTGACAAAGATGTAACCGTTCCAAATTACCGGTACAGTTCCATTACCGGTACAGGCGGTCAAATCCCACTCACATGGCATGGATGAAGCAGGCAGTCAAATCCATATCGTCCTTTCTCGCTCGGTTGAGAAACCGCGAACAAAAACAATATTTAGAAGCACACACGAACAGTACCTCAACGTAGGAGAAAGCAGACTGAGGTGAAAAAGTTTACGAAACTGCTTAGTATAACAAGTTTGTTGTTTATTGAAGAGAAGCGATGTACTTTGATAAACGGACATGCCCGCAGAGACCCGTCATCAGGTGGTGAAGGACACACTTAGTTCTTTTCTCCACGAAACGCTCGGTGGTGGAGACGAATATCTGACAATCTGAAGCGAGAACTTAGTTCTTTTCACCACCACATGATGTGTCTTGCCGAGGAGAACCCAAATCGACAATAAAAAAAATTTCGATATTTTGCACTTAGTTCCCTTCACCTCTGGCCAATTCAATTCCTTAATTGATGGAGTTGAACCGTTTTACTGAAACAAGGTCAAAAAACACGACAAATTCCTGATCGTGAATAAAAATAAAAATTTCTAGTTGAATTAAAGCTTTTTTTTTTAAATTAGTTGTAGGTTACGTGGGTTGCTGCGCACCTGCGTACACTCGGAATACTCGTATTTTTCCCCCAAATAAACTAAAGGAATGCGGGTACCTTGAGGTAGCTGAACACCTGCGCAGGGAAACGGATTCGTGTCTGTTTGTGCGTTTCGTGATGGTCGGGGATCAGCGAAAAAAGAAACTGTTTACTCATTCTTATTGAATCGTTAGTTTTGACGTTTCGGGCCACCCATGGGGAAGCTAGAAAAGCGAGAATAACTCGGAAAATCAGGTACTGAATTGGTCGGCCTAAAGGGAGTGGCACATAGCCTGAATCGTCATTTTCAAGGCAACAATCAATCCCACTCAAATGCAGCTGGTTATATTCACTTTCTCTTCTCACCTAAGAGACAAAAAGTCGTATCTAGTCTCAGATAAGCCATTCAAGGGAGAAAAAACTGATACTGGCAACTCTGATAAAAACGGCGTTCGGTAGAATGAGGTTTTGTGTGGGAGAAAGCACTTACCGGAGAACATGAAGATAATTTTTATCTAAATTAGTCACCTTTGACCGAATGGCTTCCGGCGCACTTTCCCCACTCGCATCATGGAGTTTTCCCCTTCAAATAACCCCGCTCAGAATAAAAACGTCTGCCAAGTGGGTGTGGCACATAGCATAGCCTCTTCGTATCCATAACCCGATTGTATAAATGATCCGATAACATCGTATAGTTAGGGTAAAAGCACCAATTGTTGACACTATTAGAAAGAAATTCAATTCTGCGTTCCACAAAAGGGTTCAAGAAAATGAAAGTTTTAAGTAGTTATTATGAATTATGAGTTCTTTGTGAACAGTTTGCACGTATTGGACTTACCAAAATATTATTTATATTATCATAAACGAATTTTTTCTAACATGGTTTTTTGCTACGAATAAAATCACTCGCGATGAGATAGTGGAAAACCATTTTAATAAAAACGGAGTTGAGTGGGATGTTGTCTATTTCCACGAAAATAACGAGTTACAAGTTAAATCGATTTCGACGGTTAGGTCATCATCAGTAACAAACAATAACTAAGTTAAGTTATTGTATTGTTAAGTTATTGTTTGTTACTGATGATGACCTAACCGTCGAAATCGATTTAACTTGTAACTCATTATTTTCGTGGAAATAGACAACATCCCACTCAACTCCGTTTTTATTAAAATGGTTTTTTGCCCCCAATGTTGACACATTTGTCCTCGAAAATTCCATTTGTTGACATCTGCAGTTCCTAATGTTGACACCAATTTAAATATTGACCCATCGCTTTCCTGAAGTTATTGCTCAAGGTAAATGAACAAAAGAGATTCGAAATAGGTTACAATATATTTCAAGAAGATACCTAATTACCTAGGAACAAGAACATAGGTACCAAATTAATGAGGAACAGGAACATACTTGATTAAAGAGGTACAAGAACGGAAACAGAGAACACAAATTTATCGGGATTGGCCTCATATGATTTGGGCTTGGGCAGTTTGTATTTGACGTTATTGACCGGTAGGAGATGATTCCCGTCGCACGAACGCTTAAAAACCGTCCTCAGTCTGTTGCAGGGAAGAAGTGGTGTTACTTCCGCAGCATCTTCAGAATCAACGTTGACAACCAGGCAAACGCAATCCGTCTCACGTTTTTTGTTAGGCAACACAGCCACAACCATGTCTCCTTCATTAATTCGTCCAACTTCTTCCTCGACATGGCACAACGTCCTACTTCTTCCACGGTGGTGGTTTTCTCAGCAACACAGCGTTGTAGACTTAGTTTTGCCTGGTCGACTTCGCTGTTTGAAGGTCCACTTTGTTTGCTGGCCCCTGCTGCTAAGGATATCGGCTCATCTTCTTTCAGCGAATCCTCCACTGGCCTCCTTGTCCTCCTTCATTTGACAATTCCTCTTCCCTTCCTCCAATTACGGTATTCTGCTGGGCAACATCGCTGTCTTCATCCATGTCCCTAACCATCTCAAATACATCTATATCGTCCTCGGTGGCAATCGATGGGGCCCACTCCTCTGATTCACTTGAACTCTCTGCTAGTGACGAGGAACCTACGCTCCTTCTACTTTTCTTGATCGGTCGCGACTTCTTAACTTTCAGCTCTTCTTTCTTCTTCTTCATTTCTTCTTTCTGGCGCTTCATGTCTTCTTTTAATGTATTTGATAAAATATAGTTTTCTTTGCAAGTAGAAAAAAAAGTTGATGTCAACATTAGGAACTGAATGTCAACATTGGGATCAGACGGTGTCAACTTAAGGTTCTACCATGTTAAATTGAAAAAGTCGATAGTCTTGATACACTACACAATTATTCAAATCCAAATATCACCTTAGCAACCAAATCAACAGTTTCCCCATGTCAGGTGTCAACATTAGGACACAAACTATTTCATGAGACCCTAATAATGACACCGAATTTAACCATGTTTTCCTATTGAAATTTGGGATTTTAATGCTTACACATTCTTCCTTGTGTTATTCATGAAGCAGACGATGTGAAATGGTAATTTTACTCACAAAATTTTACTTCAAAAGACTAAATTTGTTGACCTACCTCACTAACTTGCGGCAGAAGGATGGCGTCGCTGGAGTAACTGATGCAGCTGTCATCAGCTTCAATAATAATTATTGAATATTCAATAATAATTATTCAATATTCAATTATTGAAGTTATTTCAATTTGAAATTATTTCAGCCAGCCGAGTTATATCGGATATTATAACTAGTGGAGCCGGCCATCCTCAATAACTACATTCTTATCAACAGAATGACGCCAATTTCGAGTACCTACAGTGACCCAATAGCTTATTTTTACATTTTAAAATTGAAGTGTCAACATTAGGAATAGTGTCAAAAATTGGTGCTTTTACCCTATGTCCGTTATAAATTGCGAGTGGAAATTTTTTTTCAAACTTGAAGAGAGTTCAAGTGAAAACAAAGCTCCCGCTGCCTTTGTAGACTCGGAAGCAAAATAAAAACTCTTCTTCGAACCAATGATTTCGTTTCAGCTGAATCGATGGCACTTTCAGAGATCTTAGAGCAGGATAGGAAACTGGAGTTGCGATTATCCACTAGGCAATGAACTACACAATCGAGCGATGGATAGAAGAAACTATGTGCCACACCCACTTGGCAGACGTTTTTCCATTTAGAACAATCCCGTCTGAGAAATTGAGTCCACTACAAAAATGGGCTTCTATTGTCAAATTATCATATCTAAATTATTCATAGAGACGCATGAATATCACTAGTAATCGCTCCTTCTGCCGGTTTCGATGTTACGCAACACTTTTGTCGAGGGTTTCTTGTAGGAAGTGAGAAGGCACGCGACTCTTATCGCGAATATTCACGTCAACCGTAGTAAAACCTCTCAAAATGAGATATTCAATGACTGAAGATGAGGTAATACTACGATATTATGTCATTCTTATTATATAACGATAAAATTAATGCGATTGCAATCGTAGGATTAAGGAGTTAAAAGTAGAAATGCCCTCTAAATTATCACTCGGGGATTATTATTAAATAACTGAGGGAGTTATTATTGATTGTCCACACTTGATTAAAGAATGAAGAGAATGATGGAGTAGATACAAGAAGATCTCTTGTCACTCACCAGTCATTGTGACACTGAATACTCTCTCTCTTGATGTTATAGAGGATGTTATGCTTATGTTATAGAGGATGTTTTTTTCTGACCATAGAGCCCTTTTTGGTTTTTATAATTTTGACCTTCTAACTAACTTGTCCTCTGATCGTAAATTTACAATCCGTCAAATGAGGAATTTCACCATGTCGGAATTTCCTATTTTTGACCCCAAAATCGGATTCAGCACCTCTAAAAACCCCCTAAAGCAAACTTTCAGCCCGAACTTCCTTATTTACGAATAAACAAAACAGTGTAGAAAATACGAATGTTTAAAAAAACCGGGTTAATGACGTCATGCTGGAATAGTTCATTTATGGCCGCTTGAAGCGCTGAGATCGAGAAATCTATAGTCCCCAGATGCAAAATTTCATGAAACAGTAAAGTTCGAAATCGAAAAACTGAAGAAAAAAATAGAAAAAGCGAGATGGGGAAAATTAGGTTTCCTCTGTTTTTGTTTGATAACTTTTCTCTTAGAAAACACGATTTCGTCGTCCCAATGGGCAACACTGGGAGGAGATGGCACTCCAAACAGCCAATCAGCGAGCATTCCCGCTTCACGTTGAAAAGGTCCATTTTTCCGGTTATTTTTTGAAATCATAAATTTTGATTGTCTCCCAAAAATAACAGGAGACTTATTTTCCGAAATCAGCCCGATTTTCATCTATCCCACACCATTAACTATTCAGGAAAAATGCAAACAGAAATCGGTGAAATTCCTCATTACACAAAAAAACTCGAAATTTTCGAGTATCACCTATTTATGACTGATTGGAATTTTGTCTATGATTCTCTCATCGATGTTGACGTCCGTTGGACTAAGTTTGTAGAGATAATTTCGAATCTAGCCTCAACTGTGTTTCCCAATAAAACAGTCAGGAAAAATTACACAAATAAAATCAAGTTCAAGGTTTGGTTTAATGACGATTTCCGGGCTATGAGGGATCGACTGGACGCTTTGTATGTCGATTGGAAAATGTCCGATGATCCCGAATCGGAAAATAATTTTCGGAATTTAAATTCAGAATATAGGGTTAAGATCAAACGAGCTAAGGAAACCGACCGTGAGAGGCATATTTTTTCATCTAACAATCCTGTGAAAGCCATGTGGGATGAAATTAACAAAAACAGGAAAGGTGAAAAAGGATCAAAATCAGCTTCCGACCAAATTTCAGCTGATGCTTTCAACTCATTTTTTGTAAATGTTCCTGCAAATATTGTAAGAAATCTTCAAATCAGTACTGATGATCCTTTAGCTTTTTCGGTCCAGCCTTTAGCTACGAAATTCAAATTTTCGAATGTTGAGCCTCACAATGTCATGAAAATTATTTCTAGTTTGAAAAATTCAAATGGGTTTGATGTTTATGGGCTTTCGACAAGTATGATAAAGCAAGGGGCACTGGCTTTGGTATTCCCTCTTACCCATCTTATCAACGAATCGATTGACGTAGGGAAATTCCTATCTGTACTAAAAGTTGCGGAGGTGGTTCCATTATTTAAGAAAGGGGAGCGAAATTTACCTTCAAATCATAGGCCCATTTCCGAACTCCCTGCTTTATCAAAAGTTTTTTGAAAAATCCCTGAAATTCGATATAAATGCATTTTTTGAAAGTAACAGCCTATTCAGTGTCTCGCAATTTGGTTTTCGCCAGGGTAGATCCACCAATGACGCTATTCAGAAATTGGCCAATTTTGTCGCAACCGCATTCGAAGGCGGTGAGTACTCTTCTGCAACATTTGTCGACGTTGCGAAGTGCTTTGATTGCATATCCCATCCGCTTCTTCTGGATAAGCTGCGTAAATATAATTTTTCTGATAGTGCAATTTCTATTATTGAAAGCTACCTCTCTGGTAGAACTCGGGCTGTGCGACACATCGATGAGTTGTCATGCTTCTTGCCTGTTGAGTTTGGTGTACCACAGGGATCCGTCTTGGGACCAATGTTGTTCCTTATTTTTTATCAATGGTACCATTGTGTCTCAAAATCCACTCAATTCTTTTTGCTGACGACACATCATTAATTTTAAAAAGCCCATCGCTTTCTTTTCTGTGCGACGCCGAAGTGGCTGCTCTTGATGCGGTTTCCAGCTGGTTCATAATAAACAGGCTTTCGGTTAATGCTGAAAAGACCAATGTGATGCGATTTGGGTTGAGAGATTTGTCTGGTTTTGACAATAGAGAGTTTTTGGAAACCACTAACGGGCCCGTGGAACCTCTTCACAAAGCACGGAGTTCGCGGGTGACGATGGATTTGCCTCCCGACATCAGCGGGCGACGATGAAAGGGTGCCCCCAGACAGTCACCCGTTCCTCGAGGCCCACCGTGACGAGCGCCTCCATTCCCCCCCTGCCCAAAGTTAACGTCCTTCCTCCTTCAACTGGGTAGCATCCTCTGTTGCTCGCGCTAGTCTCCTCCTAACGGGGCCCGTGAGATTTTGGCACCAAAAACTCTCTTATAATCTGGAAGATGTCACTCACTGTGCTCAACTTCGGTCATGTCTCGGCAGCTACATCTTTCTTTTGAGGCGCCTATCCGAGAGGCTGACAAGGTCAGCCATTCTGGCAGCTTTTCATGCCTGCTTCCAGAGCAGAGCTGTATATGCCATCCTCAGTTGGGGGCATTCTGCAGCTTCCTCCACCATTTTTTCTAGCCAAAGGAAGGCTGTGCGAGTCGTAGCTGGTATGAGTTACCAGGAGGATTGTAGATCAGCTTATAAAGAACTGGAAATTCTAACTATCCCCGCTGTCTACATCCTTGAAAGCCTATGTTGTGTAAGGAAGAATATTGGGTCTTTTCATACTCCAGATCACGGTTACTCCACTCGTAGCAAAAATAATCTTTGTATCCCGTTCCATCGACTTGCTACTACATGTAATGGTACCACCTGGTGGGGTTTTAAATTTTTCAACGCCCTTCCCATGAATTTGCGCAATGCTCCGATCGGCATTTTTAAGGCACGCATTAGCGAGTACCTCGTCAATCTGGCTCCTCATAATTTCTACGAATTTCTTAGTGATCTTGAGCACACTGACGCTGTGTTGATATCCTAGGTGTTTTTTTATGTTTTATTGTTATACCTACCTAGTCATTTGATACCATTGTTGTAATTTTTTTTTTGTGACCAAATGTTTAATTTTACTTGTAAGAATGCTGACCATTGCTCATACACTACGTGTTTTGGCAGAAAAAATATATTGATTGATCTTGAAGTGACCTGTCATTCAAGCACCACCTAGTAAAGATACAGCGTATAGCAATCGATCAAGAAGGAACACGAAACCTAACTATCTCTTTTCTGTGTCCTCAGAAAGGCGACCTCGTCCCGCCCCAGGTCTCCGTCGGCGACCACGTCCTCCTCCCCGAGTACGGCGGCACCAAAGTCGAAATCGAAGAGAACAAAGAGTACCACCTCTTCCGCGAGACGGACATCCTCGCCAAACTGGAAATGTGAGACGAGGAACCAAATGTAGTCACCAGAGCGCCGCCACCTAGCAGTTACCCGAACGGTAACAAACTCAAGAGACGCTCAGAAATTCCAAGTGTGAAAAGAGCCAAATGAATCCCTCATTTAGGAATTTTGTAGAATGCCGTGAAAATGTACTACCTATGAAAAAAATCGAAATACGTTACTTGATAAGTGAGCCTTAATGTAATTTTTTTTTATATCGTGTTAATAATTTGTAATAAAATTTTGTTCGTTAGTTATTTTCTTTTTTGTTTATATTTTCCGTTATCCCTTGGTTTATGGTTTCTTTTTTGAGTCAGATTCATCGTTTATTTTGTTCATTTTCCAACAAATGCCTTGATACAGAAAATTTTGGAAATTTCACCGAAATCATGTTTCTCAAGGCGATAAATTGAAATACTCTAGCAAAAGTTGTGGTGCCAAAAACCGTCATAAGCCAAGAATTTTAGACGACTGTAGGGGGTCTAATTGTCAAAAAATGCATTTTTTTTAATCAGCTCAAAACATTTAAAGGGAAACATCTGTCCAAAACTGCTTGAAATTTTGTATTTTGGAAACCAGCGAATATTCGTTCTTCCAAAAAAGTAATAACTCGATGAAGCATATCGTCGCTGCCACAGCAACACTGGCTATCTGATTTTTGCCAACTTTTCAGGAGAGCAAAAAAACTGGTTTTAAATAACAGAGGCTAATTACATCAAGAGTGCACAACAACATAAGCTATCTGCACTAATAACTTTTATCACCTCAAAACCAAATGTTTCAACCGAATTCAATGAAATCAATGCTCAAATATTGATAATCGAACTTCATTCTTCCCGAAATGAGTGAAAAAGTAGAAATTATTCCATTTAATCAAGAAAACCAATGGCGTGGTCACACGAGGTAGGAGATTGTAAGGTAAAAACATGTAGATAGCCACTGTTTCCGAACTAAAATCACTTAGTCAGTGTTGCCTTTTTCGTGATAGCGGGGTCAGTGTTGCCAATAGCAAAAAAACTGACTTCACCAATCGATCCAGCACGAAAAATTACTTAACCCATTCAACCCCGATGACATCATATGATCTCAGGGCGGAATTTCGGTCAGCCCTGTGACAGCATATGATGCCATGGCTCCTAGGTTACCTCTATCTCTTCAAAAATGTTGGCTGAGGCCTGGGAAGGTTGTATAACCTTGGCCTGGCAGTTTTCCCGTTAGCACCCTTTGCTCGACCTAGATAACACGATGGATTGTGGAAATCAGCTGTTTTGCACCTTTACCAGCCTCCTGTTGCATGGCCCCTCCAGTTCTCGCATTTCGGACGTTTATTTCGTGAAAACCATTCATCCCGAGAAAGATTTTATTGTTTTTTTTCGATCGTGAGTTCATGAAAGTCGAGGAAGGTAAACGGAAAAACAAAAGATTTCAGCAACAAATCGGGAACTTCTGTCTCGTCATATCAACCCTCAACCCAGCACATCCTACGGTGATACACATGATACACATCCCTGTAGCCCGATGACATCATATGTTGACATTTCGAAAAAATACATAAAAACTGCTTTTTTTCGTTTACTATAGCAATGAAGCCTCTTTCGAGAAGAAAATACGCCCCCTATATCGAATGTTGTGGAAGGAGCAGCATGGGCCATGGGGTGGGAGCGCATATCAGGCTCGGGGTTGAATGGGTTAAGAAACCGTCAAAACCTGAAAATCGCCAAAATGTCACTTAGCCAGTGTTGCTGTGGCAGCGACGATATGGGTAATCAAATCTGAGTTCGGGACTCCTAACGTCTTCGAAACACACCCTGTGTTTCGCACTATGTTGGTATGGGATAATGAAAATTGAAAGACAAACAACAATATACTTGCGGGTGAGTTCAGGGAGACGAGTAGAACATGAAAATATCGGATAGTGCAGTATCGATACAAAAATATCGAGTATCGGTACGAAAGTATCGATATTTTGAAATATAGGGTATCGATACCTACCCTTCCCTGTGTGGAGGGAAATTTTATAATGTAATTCACCATCAAATTCCCACCTATCTCAATTTTGGTCCCAAGACTACCTACTTCAATATGTACGGATAGATTAAAATGGGCGATATGTGAGATCTTCAAGACGTTTCTCTGTACATAACAAATTCTTTTTTTATTTATTCGCTTATTTCATTAATTTAATTTATTCACTTATTTTATTTATTTTTTTTTAACTCAAGATTTTACGGCATTCAAAACACTGGAATTGTGATAATGGACTACATTTGGTAATTGGACAAAGATAACAAAATCGACGTTGGAAATGGACGATGAAATCTCCCTTTTTATTGAACAAATGTGACGACTTATGGATTAAAACTAAAACATACCTGAAATTTTGAATGTTCAACATTTTAAAGTATTAGAAAGTGGATTTTGGGAACACGTTTCTCCTTGTTCTTGACGAGAAATATTTTGCTAGTGATGGTCAGTTTCAAGGGTAGGAGCTTCTCATCTAGGGATTAGTAAGTAGTTCTCTGAAGAAGCCGTTGTTTTTCAGTGTTCTGTTCTAGAGCTCACAAGTGTGACCAACACATCCTAATCTCACTGATTTTGCCACTATATTTCGACCGACTTCGAAACACCTAAAAACAAGGAGGTCTTTCATTTTCGTGAATCAAAGGACGACTTTCAGTTGAAACTAGGATCTAGAGGAAGAAGTAGAACCTACTTCAACTCATAAGTTCAAAAAATCGTTACTCAGAATTGTGAATTTCAAGTGGATAAGGAATTGATGAATGATAACTGTGGAAAGTCAACCCTTTCAACTAAAGAGAACCGTTCTTTTGGACCCTATTGAATCCTCATCGCTTCACTCACCAACAAAAATATTCCTATTTTCAAAAAACCGATCCTCAAGTTTACTGAATTACACCTGGTTTCTTGAATAATCGTTATTGTTGTAGAAAAAAAGAGTTGGAAGATGAATGAATTTCAAACAAAAACTGGTGCTGTTTGGCACCCGTTCAGTGCTGTATGAAGCCATCCCTCCTCTCAGCAACAAAAATATTCATTTTAAAACATTCTGAAAGTTCACTAAAACATTTGACCCACTCCTAAAATAAATTGTTATTAAAATTGGGTTAATTATGAACGCTCAACTCTGATATATTGTGAAATGAATTTGTCTTTTTGCATTGAGAAGGTTTTTGCACCATCGCTGCAGTCACAATATTGTAATGCGAACTGTCCCGATAAATCATCTGATTTCATATCTCTATAAATTGCCATATTTTTCATCAAATTTATCATGAAAAATTAAATGGGTTGGTGGGGCAAACTTGCATTTTTTATTTCTATACTTAAGACATAAAATGTCAAAAACAAAATTATGTAATTATTATTAATTAATAAATATTATTATATTTTATAAACCCGCAATTTATTAAATTACAAAAAATTTGATGTCGGCCTGGAATCGAACTTGGGGTCTCTCAGGGTCTGTTCGGAGAGGCAGTCCGGAACCAGTTCGGAACCAAACCTGAGCTGAAAAGGGGAGGGGATAGAGGCAAATGGACCCCTCCAAACTCCTCCAAACCCCTCCGAACCGTTCAGGACTGCCTCTCCGAACAGACCCTCAGAATAATGATTCTGCAGTCTGTCAGGTAGGTACCGAATTTGTTCATCAGTCTCCAATAACACATTTCGATTCTATGTGCCAAAGTGAAGGCATAAAATGTCACAAAAAAATACAACATCCCTTCCTATTTCCTAAACTAAATTGTTAATGAATTTCAAGCAGATACAGAGTTGAAGAATTGGAACTGGTGAACTGTTCTTTCGGACCGTTTCAGTGCTCATTCCTCCTCGCAGCAACATAAATATTCAATATTTCGAAAAATTGCTCTATTTTTAAAGAATTATTATTGTTGGTGTCGTAGATAAAGTACGACAAGTAAATTTCAAGTATATATTGCGTTGATGAACAGGAACCGCTGAATGTCAACCCTGTTGGCACCCGTTCAGTGCTGAATTACGCATTTCCTCGTCTTTTCATCAACAAAATAATTCAAATTTCAAAAATTAAATATTCTGAAAATTCCTAAAACCGCTTTATTTCTTCCTATAATATATTGTTGCTGAAAAACTATGAATTTTAAGTAGTACGAAGTCGATGAAGAGGATCTGGTGAACGTCCATTGGGCTTCCCGTTCAATTGAGAGAGTCCCTATTCCTTCTCTATGCTAGCAACCTGGAGACATTGCATTTTTTCGTAATGAATTTTCTTTTTTCTCTTTTTCTTCCACCATGAGTCATGTTATCATAAATTTCGAAGAAAACCCGTGTCTTCGGGAAGTCATAAAATGTAATATAATATAATTAGGTATGTAGGTAAAAATGGTCGCTTTAATTTTGTGCATTCACAGTGCAGTAGGCGTATTTCATGTTTCAAATTGTAGTGAAATTCTAGGAGTAAACCTTGGTGTTAAGTTGACACAGGATGGTCCCGAATGAACTACCAACCTCCTCATCTTAAGTTCTCAAAATGCTCTACTGTAGAATACAGTCTTTTAACACTCTTTGAGGGTTCGTAAATCGTTTTTCGTTGTAATTGAACTAAGTTGTCCAATAGAATGAGGAAAAAATTCGACAAATTGATTTCAATATTACAATTTGTGCATTTGATCTAAATACATCCAAAAATCGAGTTCAAACTTGGAAAAAAATTTATTTGGAAAATCCCACTTCTGCGTCCAAAATAAAGCTGGTTCACCTCATTCGCTTCATGTACAAATAAAACTGTCAGTCTCTACATCCAAAACGATGGGTGAGTTCTTTTACCTTACAACTTACGGTATAGTTGAGGAAGCGTGACAATTTTTTAGGGGACCATCCTGAGTATGTGTACAATACGTAGACTAATTCAACCGAAGAGAAGTAAGTTGGGTTTTGATAAAATATGTGTAGTATTGCGATGATAACACGCACATCAATAACCTACTTGATGAAGACTTGTTATCTAGAGTGATTCTAGAGCAGTCTCGGAGTCTTCACCATCTGGAACCGACCGATGTTAGTTTATAAGGTGAGTAGCGACAGGGAGAGGCATTTGAACTCTCCCTTAGTTTTTCTTGTTAAATTATAATGTTGAATTGGAACCTAAATATACGAGTTGATTCAGAATCACTTAGTTTTTTTCTATCGTACTGTCAAAAACTTTCCTTTCGCTTGAGACGCTGATCTTAGCAAATCATACCATCATAAATTTCATTTTTTAAATCGATACATCGAACCTAAAGTATCGAAGAGGTGGTGACTCTAAAGTTGTTTCTGCTACTCTACACTCAAAAGGACATCAACACAGCTTAAAATCCTTCTCAAAACGTTCAATTTCAAGTATCCAAAAATGTCTTAAAATGCGCAGGAGTTTTCAACTAAAATAATGATATTTATAAAATTCTTACTTAAAAATACTGATCTTCGTTTCGAAAAAAATCGATTTTTTTGGGCCTACAAATCGATTTATCAAGATATTCCATTTTTGCTGAAAATACTGATCTTTTTTTAAAAAAAAATCAATTTGGTCATACTAAATTGATTTTTCTTTCTACATGATCGATTTCTTGGTTTTACAAATCGATTTATTATCAAAATCGTTGGTTGAGAGACAGTCCATTCCCACTGTCTCTCTGCTTTTATCCGTATGACATCACACAGAATGGATGTATCGATTCTTTGACTAATCGAACAGTTATTCGAATCTCGCTGAAAGGCGGCCATGTTGACTCCGTTGTAATCAAAGATTGTATGGACAATATGTTTCATTATGCCAATTTATGCAGTTATTAGTTGCTCTTCTCGTCCCGGAAGCGGTATTTAATTTTTTGGTTTGCCAAAAGTGATTAAAAACAGTGTGGAAAGACAAGAGAACTTTCCAAAAAAATAAGAATATCAGCCTTTCGGCGCCGCTGATTCCCATCGTTGTAAACAAAGATTTTTTCATTAGACATGCCGATTTGTCCGGTGTTTGGCTGCTCTTCCCGTCACGGGAGCAGTATTTCGTTGTATGGTTTACCAAAAGTCATTAGAAGCCAATGTGAAAAGACAAAAGACCTATAAGAAAAAAGAAGAGCAAGGTGGCTCGCTCGAATCAATCGCAATTTGAGAGGGCGACAACTAAACTCCAAACAAATACTAGTTTGTTCTCGGCATTTCATCACCGGTAAGAATACAAATACATCACATTTTAATGTGCTTACGTTACTTCAGTCATCAGTAGTTAGGTAGTAATAATAGAATACCTACCCTCATTGGACGAGCTTCATGAAATGTTTTTGTTTGTGTCCAAGTGTTTTGATTTGTACGAAGTTCCCAGGAAGATAATTTCGAACCAATTTGCGTGATTGTTTTGAAGTTCAATTAGTAAATGATCGATGTAAATATGCACTCCATCTCCTGAATTTCAAAATTCAAGTAATGACTCCATTACATGTTAATCTATCCATATTCGAACCATAAAACGGAGTAAACGTTTAGGTCAATATATACATATTTGGAACCTAATTTTGAAAAATTGCTCATACAATTCAATAGGTACTGACTGCTTCATGGCTCGAAGTAGGGTGCGTGCTAGAGTCGGGAAAGTGGTTTATTATAATTTTTAATTGAAAGTAGAGCCCTCACTGAGAGTTTTGGTATCAACTGGATTCTTCTATCATGAGTAGATCTTTTCCCATGATTTTTAAAAGTTTCATAACAATGTTGACTTTTCATCAAACGACTGTTGTTGAATCTACTACCTGCCCAAAACATGGCATACATCGTTATTATTTCAATTAACCTAATAATAATTGGATAACATTTGAATTACTTACCTTTCCAAACACCACCACCTTGTCACCTGGGAGTACCTTGCATGAGACGGATTTCACATGCCCTGAATTAACGAAGTTGTGCGGATCCAGAGATTTGCAGCACTTCAGAGATATGAAATCCGTCTTCAATACAAGATACTCCACGAGATCTTCGCGAGTTATGTCAGGAAAATCGTCGTCACACTCAACAACCCTCTGCTCAAAGGGGTCTAAACCACCGCAGAGACGTATCTTAAGACACATACTGATTATGGAATTTCTTGTCAGACATCTAACCCACAAGGGAGACATAATAATAACGATTACATAGTTGCTTTTAAAGAATATTATCACCATCGTTCTGTTTACATACCAAGAAACTTGGTATGTAAACAGAATAACCTTGCTGGATAGGAGCGCAAATGGCGCCCCTTCACGACCAGCTGATCGGGTCAGAGAAGATTATGTTGAGAAGGTTATGTTTGATATTGAAAATAATCGATTATTGAGTCTCGAGGATAAAACGAATAAGTAATGTTCCTTGGTTTAAATTAAATTTAAAAAATCGATTCCGACACCAATAAACGAGTTTGATATTTAAATCAAATTGTAGAGCAAAAGAGATCGATGTTGAGTTCGGATCAGGAAATGGTGGTATTTCAGTGTAAAACCCACCAAAACGACACAATTTAGCTTCAATTTTCGTAATAATTTCAATTGGAGGAAGCTCTGAGTTATCTCTAAATCAAATGTGGAGTCATTCGGTTGTAGTCCTAATCAAGTTGAAATTAATAAGTTGATCTTCGTTCCTAAAAAATCGATTATTTGTTCCTACATGATCGATTTTCTGGTCCTACAAATCGATGTACCTACTTATCGAATAATTGTCGATTTTTTCGAGACATTCCAAAAATACTGATTTTTTAAAATCGATTATTTGGTCGTAAAAATCGATTTAATCATCATAACTTTCGATTTATTGAGAGAATTTTCTTTTTTAAAACATCGATAGTTTGTTCCTACAAGATCGATTCTCCAGTCCCACAAATCGAGTTAATTATCAAACCAGTCGATTTATTGAGAGAATTTTCGCTGTTAAAACATCGATAGTTTGTTCCTACATGATCGATTCTCCAGTCCCACAAATCGAGTTAATTATCAAACCAGTCGATTTATTGAGAGAATTTTCGCTGAACTGATTTTTGTTTGAAAAAAAAAATCAATTCCAACATCAATAAAGCGACGATTTTGATAATTAAATCCGTTTGTAGAGCAACAGATCGATATTGAGTTCAAATCAGGTGGCAAATGGTGGTATTTCCCTTCGAGTTGCAGCGTTAAACCCACCAAAACGACACAAGTTAGATTTAAATCCTTAACAAATCTCCCAATTTCAGTAATAATTTCAATAGAAGGAAGCTTTGAGATGTTGCTGGCCAAATTTGGAGTCATTTAGTTGAAAACATTGATCCAAAATGTGAGATCAGCAGTTGCGTATTGTAGGCCTGCTACTTGTGGCGATTGTGTCGATGACCACAGAGGTAGCGTCCCGGCTTACTCGTGGTGATTGTGACGATTGTGGCGACACACCAGTTGTAAGCGGGATTTACGTTCGACAGGGTTAAGGTTTCGTTCCGCGGCGTAGTTGGTAGCAGCACGAGGTTGTGACGCCACGTGCCGATCCCAAGTTCACCGGATGACACAAAACCTAACGTGGCGAGCTCAGGTGGGGAGGGGAAGACAAACAAATATCGAAACAATAGTTAATTTTACAAGGGTAGCGTGTGGTATTTACCTGTGACGAGGCGGTGAAGCGGCCAGTCGAATTCCTCGGGATGATGCAATCTGAAATGTTAGCCTTAAGGGCGTCCTACTGAGAAAATGGCGTCCGCCAAATGCGACGCTGCCGAAGGGGCCTACGAAGGCGTCTGAGGGACGCCTCGGAAAAGATGGCGGAGTGTGACGCGTCACCAAGCTCCGGTTTTTCACACTGAGGAACCAGGTAAAATGAGAAAAGATATTCAAATGCAGATTTACAACAATAAAAGGTAAGTTTATTAAATATGCAAATGTTGTTCTGACTAGGCACACCGAAGGGTGTGTCGAAAAGAAGCCTGACGGGCGCAACAACACAAGTAAGTATGGCACAAGATTCAATGTTCAATAGGATAGATTTTCAGATAATGTTTCAAATGTACAAATTAATAACTCCAATTTGACTTTATGTTTCAGGTTTCCAGAGTATATCAGTTCAACGTTCCAGGTTTTCAACAAAGGTGAGTATGGTAAGTATAGGTTAACTTTGTGTTGCAGGTACGACTTTAGCATTAAATTACAACTTTCAATATTACGACTTTTGTCCAATTGTTTCAGAATTACTTCTACGCACTGTCCTAACTGCATTGGCCAATGGTTAGAAGGTAAGTTATAGTTTTCACTCACACGTGTCAGGGCCCTGAGGTATCCTTCCAGGTGTGATGTGGCGGTTGTGGTGGTTGTGGCGACGGACGTCCAGGGAATTCAAGTGTTCTTCCTCCAGATCAATTCGGCGCGATACGGCAATTTTCGATGGTCAGGGATCTTACGAAAAAGCGTTGTGAAAGTATTTACGGGGGCGGTTTGACTCTAGCAGATTCAAGTTCACGGGCAGCAGGGCTCACAATGACTTTTACTGAATATCAAGGGGGGTCTGCCTGTGGAGGGGGCTGCTCGTTGGTTTTGTTCTGGATGGTCCCCCTCCGCTCCCTCGACGGACGGGCGCCTGCCAGGTGGAGACTTCTGATTGGCTCCCCCCGCCGAGGGAGGGACGCTCTGGCTGGAGACGGCGTCTTCATGTTGAGGGGGGGGTGACGTCACCTTCCGAGCTGACCACGGATCCGAATCTGACAATCATCGCCGCGGGTGGCTATGACAAATTTGGATCGGAAGGGAGTTAACGAATTAACCCAGTCTCTTCACTGGAAAGGTTCCCCAGTGAGTGGAGACTCACATCCCCCTTCCCTCCGGGAGCCAGCGTTGTCAAAGACGACGCTGGGTATTCCCAGAGGAGCCAAGGGACGCGCCTTCCTTATGGCCAGCTCGTAGGCGTGGCGACGACACCCGCGACAGTTGGCTGGGTCGCGCTGTGCCCGATGGTCCTCGGGGCACTCCGGCAGCGGTCGTCCCTGGCGGTGGAAGTTCTTTAGACGTTGCCAGAACTCCTTACATCCCGGGCACCGGAAGACGAAGAGCTGTGGTACCTTCTTGGTGCAGACGGGACATTGACGTTTTTTGCTGATTCGCAGCACGATCCTCGGGTGGGCCGGAGGCGGTATCGTTTTGGCCGGTTCTGCTTCATCTTCGCTGGATGTCGCGGGAGAGCGCCCGGGTGTCGGTGGTACGTCCCGGGTGGGGGACTCTTCGTAGGAACTAACTCTCCCACGAGCGCGCCGGGGTGGTCGAGGCGTCGTTGGCGGCGAGTGTAAGGGTGACAAGGCCACGTACGGGTTGGGCTGCGGACTCCTGACTTCGACGGCCTGAGGCATTGGTGACGGGGCGGGGGACGAAGCGGGGGGGCGGAGCCGGGGAGCGAGCCAACTTCTCCTCAGCCTCCGCAGACCTCGCCGCAGGTGCCTCTGCAGATAGCTGGTTGGTTGCCTCAGGTGTAGCGGTCTTCGCCGCAGGTGGCTCCACTACCACCTGTGCGTTGGCTGCCTTGGACTCCGCCACGGCTGCGTCCCGTTGCTGGATCAGTTGTTGTCGATCCAGCAGCCACTTGGCTTGGCGGTCCAACAACGCATCCCGCTCCTGCACGATCCTCTGGTAGATGGGAATCCACCTGTGTATCTGGAGGATCGTGAGGAGCGCCGAATTCCCGGAAGTGTGGCGGCTGGTTGGAGTGTCGCCACACATCGTGAATCGCACGAAGTTGGAGAGCGTCTCCAGTACGTCGTAAGGGTCGTCGGGTGGCGCGGGCGTGCTCACGTGTCCCGGCGACTGGTCTCGAAGGCCGGCGACAAACCTTTCCGTTCGCCTCCTCATTAGTTCCACCATGGGGTCCGGCGACTGGGGACCCCCGTCCACTATCCACTCATCTAGCGGTTCTTGTGCCATCCTACAACAAACAAATAAACGCCCTACTGTAACATCCTGCCTAGGAAAAGTGACTCAGGAATTGATCTCATTGTACTTCACACAAATAATTCTGGCCTTGTTAGGAAGGTAGCAGAAGTAACGGTTCGGCTTGGTCTGAAGGACCTAAGTGAAGTTTGTCGGTCTGAAGGACCCAATTGAAATTGGTTGATCTGAGGGACCCAAGCTGAATTTGTTGGTCTGAAGGACCATGTGTCGAGGTCTTGGTCAGTCTTTCCTAGTAGTCAGTCAGTTTGTCTTTCGGCCTAAGTGGAGTTGCTTATAATTTACGGAAGGGTCACGCTGGCGGAACGAATATGGAGTGGTTCCGATTGGCGCCTCTCCTCTGAGTCTTTTCGGAGGTAGACCTTCAGGTGTCGACGGCTCTTCGGCTTTGCGTACCACTGGTTCCTGGTGAGGGCTGTTGCTGTGGCGATCGTGTTCGCTGTGGCGATCGTGTTTGCTGTGGCGATCGTGTTCGCTGTGGCGATCGTGTTCGCTGTGGCGATCGTGTTCGCTGTGGCGATCGTTTTCGCTGTGGCGATCGTGTTCGCTGTGGCGAGTGTCCTCGGGATGGTTGACCGGGTGTTGTGAGTTTCCCGCTGAATTCTCGGCTGATTTTCCCAAAGGGTAGCTGACGCTTTTATCTTCTTCACTGGTCGAGGAGCGATCTGAGTGTCGATCCGCGTCCTCGAGGTGAGTCGGTTGTGGCGAAGCAGTCCCCTGGTTTGACTGTTCCGAAAACGGTGTAGTGGGAGCGTTCTCGTGAGATCCGGTCGGCACATCGCCACATTCCATCATGGTCGGGTTTGGAGGCGGCCATCGCAACTCCTCATCAGAGTCTTCCATTATTTCTTCCTGTGTCCCTGTTTCCGGTTCGTGGCTGTTCCTTATTGTGTCTATTTCCGGAGTTTGATTGGATTTGGTATGGTCCAGGAAAGTATCGTCCGGTACACCCAGCACAAAGGCCGGTTTGAGACGGTTAATGTGTACTACCTGACGTTTTATGTCGGGTGAGTCCCTGATTTCATAGGTAACATTCGAGTGCTTCTTCAGCACCGTCCACGGTCCACTCCATGGACTCCAGAATTTTTTTACGACACCTGGGGGCGGCTGCATGTCTTTTAGGTACACCATATCCCCTGCCTCAAAAGAGCGCAGAGAGCGGCGGGCGTTGATGGCTTCCGTCCGTTTCTTCCAGGCTTCGTGTAGGCACTGTGTCGTGGCGTCACGGGCCATTCGGAGATTCTTCAACAAGGAGGACTCAGGTAAAGGTGTTCGAAGTCCTTGAAAGGTGTCGTTCGGGAGGCGTATTTCTCTCCCAAAGGTAAGAAAATTTGGAGTAAATCCAGTACTCTTATGGGGGCTGGATCGGTACGCTGCGAGTGCTACGGGCAACATGGTTTCCCAGTCCTTAGTTTTTTTGGTAATTTTCGCCAAAATGTTGGTCAAGGTTCGGTGGAAACGCTCGCACACCCCATTTCCTTCTGGGTGGTACGCGGTCGTGAAGATCTGCCGTATTCCCCATTGGGCACAAAGTTCGCGTGTCGATCCGGCGGTGAAGGCGGTTCCGCGGTCCGAAACAAGTCTCTCGGGTACACCGTGTCTCGGTATAAATTCCTTCGCTAAAATTTGCGCGACAGTAGAGGCGGTACAATTGGTGGTAACGTATGCTTCAGCATATTTGGTAAAATGGTCGATTACGGTAAGGAGGTATTTGGGTTTTCCATTCGTCACGATGGGCCCCACGAAATCGATGCCGACGATGTGTCCGGGTCTCTCGGGGAGGAGCGGCTTCTGAATCGGGCTTTTCAGGTTCGTCGGGGTATTGCGACGTAAACACGTTTCACAACGTTGCACCTGTTCTTTGACGTCTCTCGATAGTCCGGGCCAGTTTCCGAGTCGCCTCACCACCTTTTCCGTCACGTCGGCTCCGGGGTGTCCTGCCCACTCATTCTTATGGCATCTGTCAATCAACCATTCACGAAGTGAACTAGGGATGAGGGGTACCCATTCGTGTCTACCATCGTGTCGCACTCTCATTTCCCACACTCCGTTAGCTTTTCGCAATCCTTCCTTACCGCGACTCAAAACCATCGATTGGACCCAATCATCGAGATCCTGTGCCGCGATCATTAGTTCGCGCGGGAAATCGAGATTTACAACGGCTATGTCCATTCGACTCAATCCGTCCGCATGCTTCATCTGAGTTCCGGGTCTGTATCGGGGAACGAAGTCGTATTCAGCGAGCCTTAGAACCCACCTCCCGATTCGTGATGTTGGGTCGCGGAGGTGCATCGCGGCCGTGAGTGCCATGTGGTCCGTTTGAAGTTCAAAGGTCTGACCTAAAAGATATTCTTGAAAATGGCGGACCGCCCACACAACGGCGAGTAACTCTCTCTCCGTGACGGAATACCTGGTTTCGGCCGGATTTAGTTTTCGACTTGTATATGCCACGGGTCTCTCTTCCCCTTCGAAGTTCTGCGAAAGGACAGCCCCCAAAGCGGAGCCGGAAGCGTCGGTGGCCAACACAAAGGGTTTATTCAGGTCAGGAAAGGCGAGTACGGGTTCCTCGGTCAACTTGACCTTGAGTTTGTCGAACGCTTGTTGTTGTTTACTTGTCCACTCGAAGGGTCGGTTCTTCTGGAGGAGGTCGGTCAAGGGCACCGAGAGCTCCGAGTATCGAGGTATGAACCTCCGGTAAAACCCAGCCAGCCCCAAAAACGACTGCAGTTTCAACGCCGAGGTAGGTACGGGAAATTCCTTAATGGCCTTGACCTTCTCGGGCTCGGTAAGGATTCCTTCGGGCGTGATGCGGTGACCTAGAAAGCGAACTTCGTTTTTCAAAAACTCGCACTTCGACAAGTTCACTTGAAGACGGGCCTCGGTTAGTCGATCAAAAACTTGAGTCAATTTCTGGAGGTGTTCCTCTCGAGTGGCGGAAAATACTATGATGTCATCCAGGTAAACGAGACAATGCTCTCCGAGGATTCCATCGAGGGCATCATTCATGACTCGCTGAAATGTAGCGGGCGCATTCTTCAGTCCAAACGGCATCTTTTCGTAATGAAAATGACGTCCTAATACGGAAAAGGCCGTTTTCTCCCTTGACTCGGGGTGAACTGGTATCTGGTGATAACCCGATATTAAGTCGATGGTTGTGAACCATTTACACTGACCTAACATCGCAAGGGTCTCCTGTAATCGGGGAAGAGGATAAGCGTCTCCCTTGGTGATTTTATTGAGCTGTCGGAAATCCGTGCAAAATCGCCAAAGCTGCTTTTCTCCCGGCGGCGTCTTCTTTTTGACGAGTAGTACAGGCGCACACCATGGGCTAGTAGACGGGCTAATTACCCCATTCGACAGCATGTCCTTGATTTGAGTTTCAACGACGTCGCGGAGGGCGTGGGGAACCGGGTAGGGTTTTTGTTGTGTAACGGTGGGTTGAGTAGTAACTATCTCATGGGATACGTTCAATCGACATCCCTCCCCCGTAGGTGGCTTAAATAAGTCCCGAAATTTACACAACAATTCCCTAGTTGGTTCCGCGTCCGAAGTTGTGAGATGTCGTAGTTTCTCTTGCAAGGTCACGTCGAACTCGGGTAACGGGGTTTCCCATTGGTCGGTCGGTAGCTCCCCCCACTCCTCTTCTTCTAGACCGTCTGGCGTGGCGCTGGGACATACTTCTTTTTCATAGTTTTGAATCGGGGGAATAATCGAACAAATCTCGGCGCAGGCCTTTTCTTCTCTAAGGGATACGCTAGAACTCGTTTCATTAGGGGTATCGACTGTATCGGGACATGGTTCAACACATGGGTCGATTGTGGCGAACTGGGTCGCACTGTGCCGATCCACCGTGGCGAACTGTGTCGCGTTGTGACGATCCTCTGTGGCGAACTGTGTCGCACTGTGCCGATCCACCGTGGCGAACTGTGTCGCGTTGTGACGATCCTCTGTGGCGAACTGTGTCGCACTGTGACGATCCTCTGTGGCGAACTGTGTCGCGCTGTGTCGATCCACCGTGTCGACATAAGTCCGATGGTAGTTGTGGAGCATCCGATCGAGGCATTTTTCGAGGGAGGTTTTCCCATCAAAGTCCGGCGCGGGGTCCGTGCTGTCGCTTGCGTCGTCAACTTCCCGGAATTCGGTCGGTGTAGTGGGGGTTGCACAACGTCGTGAAATTGGTGCACTGAAACGCACTTTCGGAGGAAGTGGAAGGTTTTGGGCCGGATCCTTCGTCAAGTTTTCGTAGTGGGGTGTATCGTCGTACCGCTCAACGGGTGTCTCGATAGGGACAGAAACGCCCCTGAACTGCCGATTCCAAAACTTCAGGCTTCCGACGCCATCTTGATTTGTGGCGAAATTTGCCCGCACCTCCGAACTGTCGTCCGGTTTTTCGCAATCCACGCACGATAGCCTTTGCGTGGCGGAGGCAGTTGTTGCCGCCGAAGGGGTACTAGGGAGAGGAGCGTTGTGATCATGAATTTCATTTTGATCCACAAACGTCCCAAATTCCCGCCCCTCGGGCCGCAACACTACCCCCACGCTGTAGATTTCCTCGGGTGTGTCGACCGGCGTATATGGGCGGATGACGCCTTTTGGGGTGCGGAATTTCATTTCTGGTCCCGTTGTAAACGTGATGGGTACCCTCCGCAGTACGTCGAGCCCCAAAAGATCGAGCGTAGCGCTTCTCCTTGCGAATACTAAAAATGTGTGCTCAAATACACATTCGCCGATCCTCGTGACGACGCGTTGTTCCCCGGAGAAATGTAGGGGCATTCCATCAGCTCCCCACGCGATCGCTCGGGTTGGGAGAATTGGAATCCCCTTTACGGGTGTTGAAAGTACCGAAAGCGTAGCTCCGGTGTCCAGGGTCATCTCTCGTTCCTCCGGGCCCAGTCCCACGGTGATTTTCATCGTCCGCGACATTGGAGCTTCCACGGCGGGAACATGTGCCTCCTCGATTGGCTTCTTGTAACGGGCGACCTCCATTGAATGTGCCGGCGCCATGACAGGTTGCGACACGGGGAGGAGACGTTTCTTTTTGTAACAATCCTCCTCCAGATGTTCTCGGACGCCACAGAAGTCACAAAATATGGTCTTGTTCGGGCTGAATGGGCAACTCACGGGGAAATGTGTTTTGTCCGCGCAAAACATACACGGATATCGCGGGGTTGGTTTCTCGGCGCTCGCTGGGCTTATCTTGGCGGTGGTCCTCCTCCCTGTGTCGATTGTGACGCTGTAGGGGTTCGTCTTTTCGCGGGCATCGAGCGGCGAAATGTTCAGGACTTCCGCAGTTGTAACATCGGCGGTCGTTGGTAATGGCCGCCAAGTCCCAACGTTCGTCTGTGTCGATTGTGTCGTCTAGGGTTTCCTCCAATTCCTCCGCCTTGCTCAGTGCGTCCTGGATCGATCTGGGGCGATTTGTGATGAGCAGTGCGCTCATGTTTTTGCTGACACCACGTATGAAAGCGCTCAGGGTTTTTCTTTCTACCCAGTCGTGGCGTTCGTGACGTCGGAGTTGTCCTCCTTCTTCCATGACGGCACACCGGGCGAGGCTGCGGACTCGGTCGGCAAATTGGCGGAGCGTTTCTGTGGCGTTCCGCTTGACTGTCCACAGGAGGGCGGCGGCGTGTTGTGGATTTTCCTTCTGGAACCACTTGATCATGTCGTCACGGACGATCTCGTAGACGTTGTCTACGTCGAGCGTATCATCCCGATCGATAAGGAATTGCTTAGCGGTTCCCCGCGCTTTTGTGCGGAGTAAACGGTATCGTTGTCGCGAGGTCAAACCCGTGGTCACCATATCAAAATTCGCAAAAAACGACACAACACTTAATGCACCGGTCGCGTCTGGGTCCCACGACTCTACTTCGAGGAATACCGAGCGCGGTATGTCCTCCCTATCGGCTTCGTGTGTTACGTTATTATATCGCTGAAGGAGAATGTTCATCTCCTTCATTGTCTGAGTCATTGTTTCTACAGCTTCCGTGCCGGAGGACGATTGGGTTTCGGTCCCCCTGTCGCTAGGTGTCGGATTATTGAGGAACATGGTAGCGATTTGTACTAACTACCACCTAGGCACGGAGAAGTCTGTCGGCGTGAATCGGTCTAAGTCGAGAAAAATACAACTACGAGAAGAGACGTCTTCTCGCGTCGTTTCGTGCGGAAGGCTGCTTCTAATGTCACTTTTCCTGTATAATAAATGGATGTACAGCCTACCTATTTTTATTTTTACCTGTCTCAGTGTGTTTTATTTTCAAGGTTTGTTTCGATAGACTCTAAATTCAGAACTGAGCTCGTGTCGAACGGCCTACGAGTTTGAGTGGGTTCGTGTGAGGCTTACTCACACCGGGATCCACTCCGCTGCCACCAAATTTGTAGGCCTGCTACTTGTGGCGATTGTGTCGATGACCACAGAGGTAGCGTCCCGTCTTACTCGTGGTGATTGTGACCATTGTGGCGACACACCAGTTGTAAGCGGGATTTACGTTCGACAGGGTTAAGGTTTCGTTCCGCGGCGTAGTTGGTAGCAGCACGAGGTTGTGACGCCACGTGCCGATCCCAAGTTCACCGGATGACACAAAACCTAACGTGGCGAGCTCAGGTGGGGAGGGGAAGACAAACAAATATCGAAACAATAGTTAATTTTACAAGGGTAGCGTGTGGTATTTACCTGTGACGAGGCGGTGAAGCGGCCAGTCGAATTCCTCGGGATGATGCAATCTGAAATGTTAGCCTTAAGGGCGTCCTACTGAGAAAATGGCGTCCGCCAAATGCGACGCTGCCGAAGGGGCCTACGAAGGCGTCTGAGGGACGTCTCGGAAAAGATGGCGGAGTGTGACGCGTCACCAAGCTCCGGTTTTTCACACTGAGGAACCAGGTAAAATGAGAAAAGATATTCAAATGCAGATTTACAACAATAAAAGGTAAGTTTATTAAATATGCAAATGTTGTTCTGACTAGGCACACCGAAGGGTGTGTCGAAAAGAAGCCTGACGGGCGCAACAACACAAGTAAGTATGGCACAAGATTCAATGTTCAATAGGATAGATTTTCAGATAATGTTTCAAATGTACAAATTAATAACTCCAATTTGACTTTATGTTTCAGGTTTCCAGAGTATATCAGTTCAACGTTCCAGGTTTTCAACAAAGGTGAGTATGGTAAGTATAGGTTAACTTTGTGTTGCAGGTACGACTTTAGCATTAAATTACAACTTTCAATATTACGACTTTTGTCCAATTGTTTCAGAATTACTTCTACGCACTGTCCTAACTGCATTGGCCAATGGTTAGAAGGTAAGTTATAGTTTTCACTCACACGTGTCAGGGCCCTGAGGTATCCTTCCAGGTGTGATGTGGCGGTTGTGGTGGTTGTGGCGACGGACGTCCAGGGAATTCAAGTGTTCTTCCTCCAGATCAATTCGGCGCGATACGGCAATTTTCGATGGTCAGGGATCTTACGAAAAAGCGTTGTGAAAGTATTTACGGGGGCGGTTTGACTCTAGCAGATTCAAGTTCACGGGCAGCAGGGCTCACAATGACTTTTACTGAATATCAAGGGGGGTCTGCCTGTGGAGGGGGCTGCTCGTTGGTTTTGTTCTGGATGGTCCCCCTCCGCTCCCTCGACGGACGGGCGCCTGCCAGGTGGAGACTTCTGATTGGCTCCCCCCGCCGAGGGAGGGACGCTCTGGCTGGAGACGGCGTCTTCATGTTGAGGGGGGGGTGACGTCACCTTCCGAGCTGACCACGGATCCGAATCTGACAATCATCGCCACGGGTGGCTATGACAAATTCGGATCGGAAGGGAGTTAACGAATTAACCCAGTCTCTTCACTGGAAAGGTTCCCCAGTGAGTGGAGACTCACAGTATTCTTATCACACCAGGCCCCCAAAAAAACCTCAAAATTCTATGAATATGTATAATTTATCATATCATCACTTATTAATAACGTTGGTTATGTACAACAATATAAAAATTTACACTTTCTTCGTATTTTCTTCAATATTGCGCATTTCCAGGTAGGTATCTACCAAGTAGATACGCGTAGATGAACATAGATGGTAACTTCTACCATTTGCCAGCCCCTCGCTGCCCTCCGCGCTTCCCTTTGTTGAACTGCTTCCCGCGAAACTGGCGGTTTTTGCCTCCCCGGTTCTTCCCACCCTGTAAAAACAACCAACAATAATTATTAAGGAATAACAATATTCGGGGGGGGGGGGGGGGTGTTTTCAGCAGATCAAAATATTCACAAACTCAACGTTTTGAAATGGGAACCACGGCTGTGGCGGATATTTGTTTCATCGCATCGACCTTCGGTGGGTACCGTGAACTGGGGTGATACTGATATGCTGGGGTGATACTGATCAACACGCCTTTTTTCATATGCATGCGATTGCAGAACTCCACACAGTCCTAAATGGAAAGTTAGGTGGTGTTATGTGTTCGTAGCAATGTTTTCTCTGGGGGGATATCGTTCCCGCCCGATAGTCTAGGTTACCATGGTAGCTGATAAGGAAATAAACAAATCTCAAAATCGGGCACAGCTGACATTGTGATTGTAACTTCTGTTGTGCCGGTGTCGGGTGTTGTGTAATGAAGTTCTAGCGAAAAGATTTTGTTTCTACTAGAGGTAAGCATGAAATATCTGCAATTAGTTTGTTTTTTCCATGTTACTACAGTTGGTTATCTGTTAAAAACAAAAACAAATAATTTTCAGGGGGTGATAGTGATCACGGCCGAAATGCCCCGAAACTATCAAAAAGTGATTGGTCCATCATTATTTTTGGTAACAAGTGCTTTAAAATTAGTTGTTTCTTGTCAGTTACCAATCATGTGCCACGAATGGTCTTATTATAATAATAAATACTGAAGAGGATATTACGAGTCTTGAATTTTGGCTTGATTCTGATTCTGATAAGTAAAGAGTTGGTTTTCATTAGTTTTTCAATAAAAATTGTTCTGAAATGAGTTGTTAGTGGGTTTTTTTTACCTCAGGATATTAAAAAACAATTTTTAATTGTTTAGGTTCGATTTTTAATTGTTTTTAATATGTTTAAGTTCGATTTTAAATTAGTGATCACTATCACCCCCTATGTGGGGGGTGATACTGATCAATTTAATTTTTTTTTTAAATGAGCTTAATTCAACAAAATTTCAAAGTTTGATATAGGATACTGTTCGTAAGATGTGGGAGAATATAAACTTTTTTTTCAGATTTTTTTGAATTATTACACTGGTAGTTTTCTAGGAAGAACTGTAGAAATTGATCACTATCACCCCAGTCTACGGTACCAAAGACAAGGCTTCAGAGTGAGCTATCGAATTTCTAAAAAAAACATTTCGTGCCATTGTTGTAGGTTGGCGGACGTCATTCACTCTATATTAATCACTTTCTTTATTATAAATTTAACTCGTGGTTCATGCAAACTATGCGAGAAGCGAGAGAGAAGAGACTTCTCCTCATTGCAATCAGGCGGGATCGCTGTTTAAGAGAATCGTCAGAGCGCAGTCTGTCGGAATCATTTTAAGCTATCACAACAGCCATATCGACTGAAGTAGTCAGTTTTTCGAATTTCCAGTTAACTGACTCAATTTGGCCAAATTATTGACTTGAAGCATGTTGCTGTTTCACCTATGACATAATACTTACAGTGTTACGATTGAAAGAAAGCGGCTGGCTTGGTCAGGTGTCCATGTGTATTACAGTTCCAAAAACGTCGTCCTTTTTCTACCTGTCACTCGCGCCAGGGAAAAATGAGACCGAGGGTGTTGAATACCGACCGATGACGAAGTGGAAGGTGTGTTTAATACAGACCGTTCGTGGTCGGCCAGGGTTTCGGGATTGACTTCCAGGCAGTGGTAGTGGTTCCCAATTATACAGGGTGTCACCCTAACTCGAGGACCAAACTTCAAGGATCGATTCTACAACTAATTTGCAAACTTTTTTGTCTTCTGACATTTTTTTTTTAAACGCTTTAAAATTATACTTTTTTCACTTTTAAGATTTTGTTCGTGTTTTCGACCTTGAGCCATTAAAACGGCCATAACTCCCTCAATTTACTGGATAAACTCAAATATGAGTATACCGTTGAAAAGAACGTTAAATTTCCTATCAGTTCATTAGGACACAAAAGCTTTTTAAGCCTTTCGTATAAGTGAATAAATTGGTCAAAGTCAGAAATTTAAAACTTTCTCGAAAATCACCATTTTTCAGGCTGACTCATCTTATGTAATAAACAGCCGTATCGGCGGGCACTCAACGGAAAAAACTTGCCCAGAATCTCAGCTTTCCAACGGTCTATCAATTTTTCTTTTTAACATTCAAATTAGAAGAGTAAATGAAGTTTGAATGCCCGAAAACGTGTGTTTTACAAGCAAATCCAGTGTTTTAAGCGGTTTCTGGTCCCCCTCGACCTCAAGATGGCTTGACGATTTTGGTATCATTTCCTATGTAATTTTCTACGCTGAATCAAATAGTGATACTTCCGAATGGTTCCGACTGCTAGAAAGTGGATTTTTTGAAGAAAACCTTCGTTTTTCGTAGGTACATAAAATACGCATTATTCTTAAATGTGGTAGTGAGCATGAAGTAACACCTTTGAACTCAATAAAAACACCGAATTTCTAGTTGATTGAAGTAGAATAATGCGTATTGTTTTTATGTACGAGAAACGAAGGTTTTCTTCAAAAAAATCCACTTTCTAGCAGTCGGAACCATTCGGAAGTATCACTATTTGATTCAGCGTAGAAAATTACATAGGAAATGACACCAAAATCGTCAAGCCATCTTGAGGTCGAGGGGGACCAGAAACCGCTTAAAACACTGGATTTGCTTGTAAAACACACGTTTTCGGGCATTCAAACTTCATTTACTCTTCTAATTTGAATGTTAAAAAGAAAAATTGATAGACCGTTGGAAAGCTGAGATTCTGGGCAAGTTTTTTCCGTTGAGTGCCCGCCGATACGGCTGTTTATTACATAAGATGAGTCAGCCTGAAAAATGGTGATTTTCGAGAAAGTTTTAAATTTCTGACTTTGACCAATTTATTCACTTATACGAAAGGCTTAAAAGCTTTTGTGTCCTGATGAACTGATAGGAAATTTAACGTTCTTTCCAACGGTATACTCATATTTGAGTTTATCCAGTAAATTGAGGGAGTTATGGCCGTTTTAATGGCTCAAGGTCGAAAACACGAACAAAATCTTAAAAGTGAAAAAAGTATAATTTTAAAGCGTTTAAAAAAAATGTCAAGAGACAAAAAAGTTTGCAAATTAGTTGTAGAATCGATCCTTGAAGTTTGGTCCTCGAGTTAGGGTGACACCCTGTATACAGAATATCTACTATTGAGATGGATCACACTTCAAGGGTCAGCACTACAACTAATTTTCAACAAAAATGCCTCTTACCAATTTACATAACTCCCTTATTTCTCATGCAAATTCAAATCTGATTACACTGTTGGAAAGAGCGCTGAATTTCTTATCCGTTTTGTGGAAACCCCAATTTTCGGAAGCCATGTGAAAGTGAAAAAAAGTCAAAGTCAAAATTTATAATGGGGTGTGCGCGTGAGTCGGAAAAACTGTTTATTGTTATTTCTAATCTAAACTAGACCTCATTCTGAGAATTTTAGCACCAACCACGATCTTCTAGCGTGAGAAGACCTTTTTCTACGAATTTTAAATTTTCGAATGTTTATGACGTCACGCACCCCTCCCACCTGGGCGGGACCCCTCAGCCCACTGTGACGTCACAAACATTCGAAACTGAAAAATCGTGGAAATCGTGGATTGTGGTCTTTTCACGTTAGAAGGTCGCGGTCGGTGCGAAATTTCTCAGAATGAGATCTTGTTTGAATTAAAAATTTAAAACAAAATGAGGCGCACCCCCATTATTTTCGAAAACCTTCATTTTATAATGATTATTTCAAGATAATGATTCCCTCGTATTAAATAGCGTAATCGAGGTGCACTCAACGGCTAAAACTACCCCAAGATCTGAGCTTGCCAACGGTATGTCAGTTTTAAAGGTTTTAAAAAATGAAAATCCTAATTTTTCTGTTTCAAAGCGTCATTTTATGAAGTTTATCCAAATTTAACGAAAAACTGATTATTACCCTTGAAAAGAGGTGATCATGTGATCATTACATCTCAATACTACCCCATGGGGTAGAATTTTTCCGTTGAGCCCCTCGTGCGCTATTCTCATGGGCAAAGAATAAACCTAAAAAATTGTGGTTTAAGAAAAAACTGTAAAATGTTTAAATTTGTACCTTATACTTGGACTTTGATTTTCAAGGATTACCTTCGCACTACTCCAGCCCCCATAACCGCTGAAATTTTCTCCAAAATCGGACAGTACCATCGTATTACTTTTGCATTTAAGAAGGATTTGCAGACACACAGACCTGTTTGATAGTCAGAAACGGATCCAAAATTATTCAAGAGGGTCTAAAACGTGAAATTCGAGTGAAAATTTGATCTTGGAGGTATTCTTTTATAATCCTTGAAAAGTATTATACTTGGTCGACTAAGAAGCGCAAAATGCCTAAAGAATCCCGTTTTTTTTTCGCGTCAATCTCGATGTGCACCTCGATAGCGTTGTTTATTACGGGAGAATTTCGAAAATTTTGACTTTGACTAATTTTTTTGGTTTATTATTTTCAATAATGAACCTTTGGAATCGACCAAAAAAAATTTTAACTCCCCCTCAAAATTTGTTAGTTTACGTTTCAAGGTAATTCGAATTCAAAAACGCTACAAATTGTTACACAAAGGTTTATTATTTTTCTATATAGATCACTCGTCTGCCAAGAACACGGCTTTGCCATTGTTAACACCAACCAACTTGAAGAAAAACTTCTATCGCTTTTTGGTCTGCTAAAATGAGGAATTTCACCCATTTCTGTTTGCATTTTTCCTGAATAGTTAATGGTGTGGGATAGATGAAAATCGGGCTGATTTTGGAAAATAAGTCTCCTGTTATTTTTGGGAGACAGTCAAAATTTTTAATTTCAAAACTAACCGGGAAAACAGACGTGCAGCAGGAACGCTCGCTGATTGGGCTGTTCGGATCGCCGTCTCCTCCCAGTGTTGCCCATTGGGACGACGAAATCGTGTTTTCTAAGAGAAAAGTTATCAAACAAAAACAGAGGAAACCTAATTTTCCCTATCTCGCTTTTTTTATTTTTTTCTTCAGTTTTTCGATTTCGAACTTTACTGTTTCATGAAATTTTGCATCTGGGGACTATGGATTTCTCGATCTCAGCGCTTCAAGCGGCCATAAATGAACTATTCCAGCATGACGTCATTTTCCCGGTTTTTTTAAACATTCGTCTTTTCTACACTGTTTTGTTTATTCGTAAATTAGGAAGTTCGGGCTGAAAGTTTGCCATAGGGGGTTTTTAGAGGTGCTGAATCCGATTTTGGGGTCAAAAATAGGAAATTCCGACATGGTGAAATTCCTCATTTGAAATGAGATTAGGCCTCTTTTGCGATTCACACTCGTGTTTCTGATTTATCGTAAGTCCAAATCTTAAATTATCGTAGGGTGCGAACGGTTTGTCCTACAGGGCTCCGGGTGGTCTCAAAAAAATCTATCTTAAATTGATGGAAAAACAATACCTTTAAATACAAATTTTTTGAATTTGGTATGTGGGCTCCATTTGGGGTCCAGTTGTGTTCAGAAGATTTTGGTTGATGTAGGTCACTTCTTCGAAACTTTAAAAAATCGAGGTCGAAACTTCAAAAACGCCCTAGCTCAAAAAATTTGGAGGTAATGTTTTTCCATCAATTTAAGATAGTATTGAATTTTTGAGACGACGCGGAGCCATGTAAGACAAACTGTTCACTCCCTACGAGAATTTAAGGGTTGGACTTGGAAAAAACTTGGGTTGTAAAATGAGAAACACGAGTGTGAATCGCAAAAGAGGCCTAATCTCCGTTCAAATTTCAGCAGACCAAAATGCGATTGCTGCTCATTAATGAAACTCCCCGTTTCTTCTAAATAACTTTCATTGTGAAGTAGGTAGGCACTGGGGGGAAGGGGAAGGGGCTATTTACCTCATCAAGACTCGAGGTTTGAGATACAGACAGAGGCTTGGGGTTTCCCCAGCCTGAACGCACCTCATTATGACTCGACTTGCTCAATACGCAGGTAACGAAGGTCAGAGGTACGGAGGCCTGACCCTTCCCCAGTCTGGTCTGACTCACCAGGCAACCAAAGATTTTGGAACAGGTAGTCGTCTATGTTAGGAGGTACACCCTGGGGGAAATCGGCCGGCCGCTTTCTTTCAATCGTAGCACTGTACGTAGTGTACCGTTCCAGGGTTAATAACGATAATTACAGGACATTACTGGATCTGAATCTACCATGATTTAGTTGCCGTTTCCGTGGAACTTACTCTATTATTGCTGCCACCTCCCATACTGATCTTTCCGGAAGACCCGCTGTGGAACTTGTTGAAGTTGACGGATCCGTAATCGAAAGGCGTGAACCCTTCGCTCTCGTGATTTGAGCCTTGACCTTGAGAGTCCCCTTGACTCGACCTTGAGTGTCTTTGGGGCGACGGACCTCCTCTTCCTCTGAATGAGTGATTTCCTCTTGAAGGCGTCGAAGGGAATCCGCCATCTTGGTGACCACCGCTCGACCTCTGGAAAAAAAAATTGAGATTTTATACCATGAATTACCGTAATAGTGGATACGCATCTGTAATACTATTACGCTCTAATCGATGAATTAGAGCGTAATAGTGGATACGCTCTGGGTAGGTAAAATTCAAGATTACCGCCGTGCCGCTACCTATCTACTATCACGCGCGCCCTCTACCTACTTTCCGATCTCCATCAACTGCCGTCTTCATCCATCACTGTCGTTTTTTTTTTGCAAGCCTGCGGCCGTGGAAACCTAGTAGACAGGAAGAACCTTCCGGATTTTTTGCACACGTTTCCCGTGACATGAATTCCTTTTTCTTCGATTTCGATGCCGTACTCGTCTGCCGTACATTTTCCTAAATTACGAAGACTCAAATTCATTTATCGTCGTTGTTCGTTTGATTTATTCTGAAAGCGAAAGACAGATACTTCAGGCATGTACCTCAAAACTTGCAATTCTGCGATCACTTTTTCACCTGCCAGTAACTCTTATTCCAATTTCCACCGTTATGTTCAACTTGGTACTGGAATATGTCATACGTAAGCTGGAGGTTAACATCTCCGGGAACATCTACCACCAAACCACACAACTCTTAGCTTTTGCTGACGACATTGTAGTAACTGCAAGGTCAGAGAGGCACCTCGAAGAGGCTTCCTACAGTTGCGGGCTGCAGCTGAAGATGTTGGGCTGGTCATTAACAAGGACAAAACCTTGTACATGAAGACGTCTGGCAGCGAGGAAAATTATCCTGATTTTGTGAAGTTAGATGGCTCTATTTTTGAATCCACCAAAGAGTTTAAGTACCTCGGTGTTATGATATCCAGCAACAACGACTGCTCCAAAGAGATTCGTTCTAGACTGGCAGCAGGGAACCGGGCGTACTTTGCTCTCCAAGGCCTGATAAAGTCGAAGGTGCTCTCGAGAAATCTTAAGATCAAACTGTATGAGACAATCATCCACCCCATAGTGACATTCGGGTCAGAGTGCTGGGTTCTCACCAGCAAAGATATGAGAGCTCTAGAGGTATGGGAGAGGAAAATTCTCAGGAGGATATTCGGGCTGGTATGTGATCAGGGAACATGGAGGATCCGGAAAAACTTGGAGCTACTGGAGCTTTACCAGAGGCATGGAATAGTCGGGATTGTGAAGAGCGCGAGGCTGCGATGGTTGGGACACGTGATGAGAGCTGATCCAGAGAGTGCCTTAAGAAAAGTATTAGATGGAAACCCTGGAGGACGTCGAGTTCGGGGAAGACCGCGGAAGAAGTGGTTGGAGGATGTGGAGAATGACATTGAGGAGCTGGGAGTGAGACAGTGGAGAAGAAAATCACTGGAAAGATCAGTCTGGAGACAAATTACTGAGCAGGCCAAGGCTCTCAAAGGGCCGTAGAGTCAAGAAGAAGAAGAAGTAACTCTTATTCAAATGACTGAGTCCATCACTTCATTGCAGAGTATCGTCGGATATTCCTCATCCTCGCTTCAGATCGTCGTATGTGGAAGTGCTGCGTCGAAATAAAGAAATAGAAGATTTCTCGAACAGGCGTACTCTCACTAAGAGGAAACTGACAGATCTACCGGTAAGCCCTGCTGCAGTTTTCCTTTTCTGCATAACATAACCTCCGTCGCCATGGTATGAAAGGGAATACCTAATCTTGGTATTTTGTTTATAGTTTCACGGCTGTCCACCCTTTCCCTTGGACGATTCTTCGAAAAGACGAGGAAAAAATCAGCTAAGAGTAAAATTAAGCAGGCGAACCACCTAGTAGCTCCCTTAGTACTACCTAGTACCTACCTTTCCTTCCTTGAGGCTACCTTATTTAACATTTCTAGTGCCCTACAGTAATTAGGTAATCGTAGTGGCAGGATCTTTTCTTTTTTTTATTTTCGTTCTGAATAATGGGTATTTCCCTATGAAAGATTTAATTTTTTTTTTTTTTAATAAAATTTACTTTGTTCCTACGCCAGTGTTTCTTGGGTTCATCCCCACTTCCTGACTGAGCTCTGTGTTATTTAAAATTTATGATCTTATTAGTAATTCCTGGCATAATTTTGAAAAATCAAGCATGAAATTCTTGATTCCTATTTATAGGAAGTATAGGTTTTATAAAACCTACGTACCTTGTTCTATTTGTACGAAGATGCTCTCAAAATGTGTCACAAATTCATTGATGGAAAGTTGAGAATAACGAATTAACGACTTGAATCTGGCGCCATTCGATTCAGTGTCGAAAAATCTATCAGAATTTATTGCCAAAGGCTGAAAAATAGGTACCAAATGAAAATTTCGATTTTTTTCCATCTCAAAATCGATTTATTTTGGACATTTATGATAGCAGCGACTTAATTCTGGCGCCATTCGATTCACTGTCGAAAAATCAACCAGATTTTGTACTGCTTTAATACTGTAAGTATTAAGAAAAATGTATTTAAAAATCGATTTGTCTTGGACATTTGTGGTCGCAGCGATTTAAATCTGGCGGCATTCGATTCAACGTCGAAAAATCTATCAGAATTTATCCCCAAAAGCTGAGGGGGAAAAAAAATAATAAAAAATAAAAAAACAAAATAAATAAATAAAAATAAAAATGAAAAAAAAATGAAAAAAATAAAAAAATAGAAATAAAAATAAAAAAAAATAAAAAAAAATTAAAACATAAAACATAAAAAATTAATAAAAAAAATAAAATAAAAAAATAGAAATAAAAAAATAAAAATAAAAATTACTTAATTAATAATTAAAAAACAAAAAATTAAATTATTATTATTATTTTTATTTTATTTTTTATTAATTAATTAATTAATTTTTTATTTATTATTATTTCTTTTAAAATTATTTATACTAAAAATTTGGGTTTTTTCACCTTAACATCGATTTATCAAGGACATTAATGATCGCAGCGATTTAAATGTGGCGTCATTCGATTCAGTGTATTGGTGTTGTCAAAATTTCGATTTTTTTACGCCTCAAGCAGGAAAAAGCGTGCCCTCATCCAAAAGGTAGACGTAGGAACGGAGTAAGTTGGCACGGAATTATGCAATTTTCTAGCATTTTCAATGCATTCAGGTTTATTAGAACCTTTTCTCAGCTGCTTGCTGTCGCACCTCATCCCGTTGGGGAGCTGAGGAGAAAGTATTAAGGTTCGTTTGGAGAAGCAGTCCTGAACGGTTCAGAGGAGTCCAGGCGCCTCTATCCCCTCCCCTTTTCAGTTCCGGTTAGGTTCTGAACTGGTTTGGGACTGCTTCTCTGAAAAGACCATTATTCAAATGGTTTATTTACGAATAAACTCTACCTGTTTAGGTGTAGACTTCCTCTGGAACGATGATATGCTGCCGCCGCTGGAGCCAACTCTGCTCGCCAGTTCTTCATCTTCTCTTTCTTGTTTGATTTTCTGGTTGGCGTTGATCAGCGGGAGTATACTATCCACGTCTTCTTCGGGTATCGAAATGTCGATAGTTTTTATCCTCTTCTGCGCTCCAGCCTGGACGTTTTTTAAACACAAATGAACAAATTATTTGAAATACACAACGGTTATAAGTTTGTACATGATGGATTATCTTAAATAAATAAATCATGTATTGGGAAAAAAACGAAATCAACTAAACAATGAATTTTGTTATACCGAAGGTCTAAGAGCTGAATGTTGTGACGATCCTACTTTTTTTATAAGGGACAATCCAATTGGTTTGTGCCCGATTTGTTGGAGCTATGCCTTTAGGGATATCCGATTCATAGAGATATGAATCGATATTCTCTTCAGGCCGGCTGATTAATCTAATCACTGGTTTGAAGGGGTAGGGTCGTCACAGCCTCCTCTGTCTCATATATGGGCAATTGGGTGTATTTCTCATTTGTTGTACAGATGGAAATTCAACCTATATTGTTACAATGTAGAGAATACCTACATCAAAACAAAAATGAAGGGAGGTTGCAATGTAGGCTACCAGTTCCAAAAGGGTTCCGAAGGCGTTCAGTTAACAACGGTTCAGAACTGATCTTACTGGCGTCATCCTGAACTGGTTCTGGATTCTTACTCAAATGAACCTTCTGCCTGAACGTACTTAAGTGCTTTACGTACTGTAGCTTGACTAACCTGTGCTATGAGAGGAGTTGAACCTTTGTTCTTCCTGTTATGAGTCGTGTTCTGCTCTTCATCAGCCCTGCGTTTCCTAGGACTTGGACTTGTCTCCTTCACTGTGGTTGCATATTGCTGTAAACCACCATAATTTTTCATACAAAAAACACTTATAAATGTTGAGAGACAGATAAATGAAAAAGTAGTAATAATAAACCTTCCTTAACACTTCTGCATTGGTTCTATCTGGCCCGAGCGACTTTGGCTTTTATTTTCAAAGGTAAAAATTATCTAAAACCAGAATATTATTTGTGCCTTTTCTGAAAGATGGCTCTCTGACATTTCCACATCAGGACATTTGGTATTGTAGATTGAGTAGTAAAACACATGAAAACATACCTTTTCTGTTGATTTTTCCATTCTGTCTTCTATGATTTTTGTCTTCTTCTCCTGCTCCTCTTTCTCTTGTTGTATCGAGTAGGGCAGAATCTGCTTGTATCTTTCGTACGGAGGGATGAAGTTAATTTTGACCACAGCGTTGGCCAATTCATCCACATCCTGCAGTAAATCAAAAAACACGAAGTGAGAAAGCTTAGTTGAAATAAATTAAGGCTTTTTTTTCTTTACTTATCAATGTTGGGAGGACTTTTTTGTATTTTTTTTTAAATTAAAAAATACAGCCCTACTCCCTTACGACTAGAGATGGGTTGTTCTGTATCAATCTGATACTTTGTCCCAGTGACTGGAAAGTAGCAGGTACTCTCAAATGTGACAAGCCGAAAGTATCGGAGACTGCGGTCACATCGTGTAGGTGTTACCGTTTGCTCTGTTCCCTCGTACCTTTCATTTTCGGTCCAGTCCCAGGTATTTTCCTGGTGGCTCTTCAGTTTCCTCTTCCTGTCACAACCAATTTTCAAGTCACAATCGCATCGGGCAGTCTCATCTTCGGCCAATGCGCCTGCACCCTCGCACCGTCCTTGCATTCGTGTCCTGCTCCCATTCCCCCCTTCCGCTGCCGTCCTTCTTCTCCTTCCTTTCTTTCGCGGGCCTCCCTCCACCCTCACCTACCCCCTTTGCCCCTTTCCGCTGTACAACCACCAGCGCTTCTTTTGATTTTCTCCCCTTCCTGTTCCTTCAAAATAATCTTCCAATATTGCACTCATTGTCTTTTCCATTCATTTTAAATCGTTCAATATACCTACCTACTCATTTGCCATTTTAATTTTGTTTCATTTTAATTTATCTGCATTGTTTTAAGCATTAGGTTTCTCCCTTCAAACAAACATACAAAAAAAAGTTTCAGAAATTTTTCCCGCAGAAATAGGTATTTATTTTCAGTATTTCAATTGAAATGCAAGGATTGAAGTTCGAAAGTTCGTTGACACTTCAAGAGTAAGCGTACACCCATTGCTCTGTTTCCAAGAATGTACTTTCCTATCGAGATCGAGTACAATTGGATCGAGTACAACAAAGAACTTTGGCTGCAGCAGCTCACCGGTGCGGGTCAGACGGACGAGGAGGGGACCAGAGGCGGAGTCCCACCCACCGGATTGCTCCACGACCGTGACTTGGCTCATAGGAACATTTGTGACAAGTATCATGTAAAAGTATCAGGTACCAAAAAGTAACAGGAACAAGTTGCTCCTGTGACTCGAAAAACCTGTCACAACCCATCTCTACTTACGACTACAGTGCTTTCTCTTCCTAAATACATTTTTCTATCACTATATTTATATTTTATATCACTATTTTTATAATAATGATAAATTTGAGTACAAATAATAGTAACAATATAATCATAATAAATCAATGTTTAACTTCACTGTCAAAATAATTCCATTTCTAAGGATTCCACAAACTTCTTAAATGCGTTGAAAAAGTCGCGCACAATTCTGGCAGTTGGGAGGGCTGTGGGAACTGATTGACAGACTCCCTCTGCTGCTATACGCCGATATCCTGGCCAAAGAGGGTTCAAGAACTAAGTTTATTGGACCCTCACCAGTGATCGGTATTTCGACCTCAATATATTTTATTCTGGTCTGAAGAAACCGACAGATACAGACAGACCAGGGGTCCGGTGAAGCCGTGGACGCTGTGGCGCGCGTTGTTTGGTGGCGATGTTCGAGCCGATGTCAGGTGGGGTCGTGTGTTCGAATCTCGCCGCCGGGGGCTTGCATTTTCAAGCGTCTGGGGCTCTCATCGCTCCCCTCGTCAAAACCCAGGGCGGTGAGGCAATGGGAAGCCATGAGCGAAATCATCAGAACAAAGATAGCTGATGACGACCGCAACCCTGAGATGACAACGGACGAAAATCCACCCTGAAATGGTTGTTTACTTTACTTCACTTTTTAAAGACAAACCAGAATGCTCGACACTTCATAATATGAAGTCTAAAATCCATAATATTATGATGGTCTAAAAGGCATTATATGGTTTACTTCAAAAAGTCGGAACACCATTAAGCTAATGACGAACACAACGGTCATTACGACTTCTGAGGAATGCTGAATATCATGGTCAGCCGTGTCTCAGCAATGTTTCCTTGCGAACAGGAAGAGGACTCAGCTGAACACTTGTCATGTAGATGGGACTGTACATGCTTGCCTACTCTAACTGGAACTTGGGCCAATTACTCATTATGCCCTCTTTAAAGATAATACATGACAAAACACTCAAAGGAACATTTGTCAAAAAGGCAGGGTAACTTCTAGGAAGAAAGAAGGGCAACACTACCAGTACCAATAGGTAACTGACAAAGTCCTGGAAGAACACTGAGTGGGTACCAATAAGTTCACTAAATAACTCAACTTACATCAACGTAAACGACAGATTTGACTAGCAGAGACAGCTTAGGCTTCACTTCTGGCGGATCTCCCAGCTCAGGCAGCGTTCCATCCAGCAGCGTCGGCAGGTCGTCTCTGAACTCTACGTTGGCGGTGTCGTGGACGTACGTGTTGAGGCGGATCTCCAAATCGACGTCTCTACTTGCTGAGAATTGACTGGACTTGGCAGACTGGGCTTCCATTTCCGTTACACTCTGAAATGTGTAGCCGAAGGTTTACCAAGTGAGCATTGCAGACAGGAGTGATTCTGGATAGAATGGTTAACAACTGAACTTCCTTCTTAGGACAACAAATGTGACTTTCTTCCAGGATGCCCAAACAGGAGAATGATTACGAAGACTGGACTGAACAAAGCTCAACTCAACTTATTCTAGATAGAGCATGATGCAGCTAACCACAGTCACAAGCAAAACTCCACAAGAATTGGGAGTAATTTCCGCATTTCCACCTGAATTGGAGAGTAGTGAGTAAATGAAGGTGACGACTTGATTGTCTAGAGATGGATACATCGAACTAGATTGGTCTAGATTTGTACATGATCAGTATGGGTTCTGTATCTGAAAGACTCCCATTGAGAAAAGTCAACTGGACCCATCACCAGCAAGTAAAATTCCAATCTAATACAGGCAGTATTCAAATTTTTTAATGGAACAAACGAGAAATAACTCACTTTGACCAATGGCTGCTCCTTCGCCCGCAGAACTATTTGATGGATCGTCCCGACATGCTGCCGAACGAGAGGAGGGATGGGATTGCAGCACGCCAAAATACCTTGTAGCTCTCGCGGCAGGGTTTGGCATATTTGCATCATCATGTGGTTTGGAAGGACGTAACTGTAAGTAACAATGATAACAGAAAATTGACCAAAAGTTGCAAAAGTAGTGTAAAGTAGGATTCGAACAGCTGAGTGCTAACATATCTCCAGTTCATCTCAGAGCACCGAAATCTTTCTTGCATCCTATGAAGGATTGAAGTCTGGAAAGTATGTCCAGCTGAGCGAGGAACACAGCTAACTTCTCTCCTGTTCATCTCAGATCAGAAATGATGTCAGGAAAGTCTGCCCAGCTGTGCGAGCGACACAGCAAACTTCTCTCCTGTTCATCTCAGATCAGAAATCTGTCTTGCATCATACAGAGGACTGATGTCAGGAATGTCAGATCAGCTGGGCGAGCGACACAGCTAACTGCTCTCCTGTTCATCTCAGATCAGAAATCTGTCTTGCATCATACAGAGGACTGATGTCAGGAAAGTCAGACCAGCTGGGCGAGCGACACAGCTAACTGCTCTCCTGTTCATCTCAGATCAGAAATCTGTCTTGCATCATACAGAGGACTGATGTCAGGAATGTCAGACCAGCTGGGCGAGCGACACAGCTAACTGCTCTCCTGTTCATCTCAGATCAGAAATCTGTCTTGCATCATACAGAGGACTGATGTCATGAAAGTCAGACCAGCTGGGCGAGCGACACAGCTAACTGCTCTCCTGTTCATCTCAGATCAGAAATCTGTCTTGCATCATACAGAGGACTAATGTCAGGAAAGTCTGCCCAGCTGTGCGAGCGACACAGCAAACTTCTCTCCTGTTCATCTCAGATCAGAAATCTGTCTTGCATCATACAGAGGACTGATGTCAGGAATGTCAGACCAGCTGGGCGAGCGACACAGCTAACTGCTCTCCTGTTCATCTCAGATCAGAAATCTGTCTTGCATCATACAGAGGACTGATGTCAGGAATGTCAGACCAGCTGGGCGAGCGACACAGCTAACTGCTCTCCTGTTCATCTCAGATCAGAAATCTGTCTTGCATCATACAGAGGACTGATGTCAGGAATGTCAGACCAGCTGGGCGAGCGACACAGCTAACTGCTCTCCTGTTCATCTCAGATCAGAAATCTGTCTTGCATCATACAGAGGACTGATGTCAGGAATGTCAGACCAGCTGGGCGAGCGACACAGCTAACTGCTCTCCTGTTCATCTCAGATCAGAAATCTGTCTTGCATCATACAGAGGACTGATGTCAGGAACGTCAGACCAGCTGGGCGAGCGACACAGCTAACTGCTCTCCTGTTCATCTCAGATCAGAAATCTGTCTTGCATCATACAGAGGACTGATGTCAGGAATGTCAGACCAGCTGGGCGAGCGACACAGCTAACTGCTCTCCTGTTCATCTCAGATCAGAAATCTGTCTTGCATCATACAGAGGACTGATGTCAGGAATGTCAGACCAGCTGGGTGAGCAACACAGCTAACTTCTCTCCTGTTCATCTTAGAGCACCGAAATCCAATACACAGTCTTTTGGAGAGCAGTCAATCAGGCGTACGAGCGAACATCAGTAACTTTGGAGGCACAAAATTGTTCATTCAACTATCTATCGTTGAAATAAAACATCAATGCGGACTTACCCAGTACTTTCATCTTCTTCTCTGGCGATTGTGTCTCTCCATTTAAACAGTTCCTTCAACGCGTACAACTGCCTATTGTCAAAATGTCTTTTCATCCTGTGATACAACGGCATGTGGCTGTTTTGATTCCACCTGGGTTTCATGTAAACCTGAAAAAATCACTCAAATTTGAAAGTGCTTTATGGAGCCAGAGAGCCGTCTCCATATTATATTAAATATTACATGTGCGCAACGAGGCAAATATTGTTTTGAATTTCAAACGTTTTAAACTAATTACTTACTTTTTGACAAGTTTGACAGCTGTTCATGAAAGCAACTTCTAACAGTTGAGTTTTATTCATCCCTTTTTCTATCAATTCGTTGACCACATTCTTGAAGATATACAACAAGTAATGCGTATCTTCTCGGGCGTACTGAATGGCGTTGTCCGGGAGTGGCCTGGAATGAGAAAATTATGATAACAATTCTGTGGTATCCATATGGCAGGTATCCATGTTGTAGCATCCATACGGTTGCGTAGTACTAAGATCCATAGAGAAGGAAGCAATAAGAGTAAGAACGCCGGGGGGAAATTGAGGACTACCGAGTCCTCAGCAGTTATATGGACTGGATCTTCTTTACCCATTCTTCCTCGCACTAATCCAAATCATGACACTCATAACTTACATAACGATACAAGACCAACCTTATTCTCCAGTCGAAAAGTTGAAATTTCTTGTTAGCGTCGATGTTACAAAATTTGTGAAGAAGATAAGCCAAACTGAGCTTCGGGTACTCCAAAATTTTGGAAGCGCAGTACGTGTCAAACATCCCGACCACATAGATGTTGAAGTCCCGCTGGAGCCATTCGATGTCGTTACTCGCCCCGTGAAAAACCTGAAATGGAAAGAATTCAAAATTACGAGTTGAAAGTAAGTTTGACAGCAAATTAGAGGTTTTGTTGTAGTTTTCTTTGGAATTAAGAGCCCAAAATTGAAAATTGCTAGTTAGAACCTTGGCAAGTTGGGCAGCCAAAATCCAGTTAGTTGTGGTTTTTGTTGGAATTATGAGTCCAAAATCCAGAATTCAGAATTAGGAGCCCAGAATAGAATATTACTTGTCCAGAGGTCATGATTAGGAGTCCAAAATCCATGATAAGGAGTCCAGAATTATGAGTAAATAATTTATTATAAAGGGTCCAGAATTCATTATTAAGAATCCAGAATTATGAGCCAAAAATTCATAATTAGGAGTCCAGAAATTCAGACTTACGAGTCTAGAATCCAGAATTCAAGATCAGGAGTCCAGAATCTGCAATTAAGAGCCCATAAATTCAGAATCACGAGTCTAGAATTCAGAATTTACTATTGGAAGTTCAGAATCCAGAATTTATAGGTCTAGAATTTATGATTAGGAATTCAAAATCCAGATTATGAGTACAGAGATAATGATTATGAGCCCAGGAGTAGGTTAGGAGTTCATGATTAGTAGTCTAGAGTTTATAATGAAGAGTCCAGAATTAAGAGGACAAAAATTTAATTTCACGAATCTAAAATCAAGAATTAAGAAGTATTAGAATAAGGAGTCTGGATTTTATGGTTAGGAGTCCAGAATCCAGAATTATGAGCCCAAAATTCATAATTAGGATCTCAGGAACCCAGCTCGTAATATAGGTCCAGAATTGATGATTAGGAACCCAAATTTCGGAATTACGAATTAAAACGTCGGCGAGTTTGGCAGGAAACAATTTGTTTTTCAAAACTTATTCATAATAACTCGTAAGGAGGCGACAAGTGTGATTTACCTTGATGACATCGGGCTTTGAGAAGACCTCGTTGAGTATGTACATTTTGTGGCGAAGTTGGAGCGTGTCGATCAGGAAATCTTTGCCCTCAGTGGAAATTTGCATGAGGCACACGAAACCCAAATAACTTCTGAAGCTGTGGTGCTGAAATTGAAAATTATTCATTATTATCCGATAAAGAGAGTGACAAGAGTGTCCCTTGTAGTGTTGAAGTGAATGAATGGAGGGGAAATTGAAGAGGCGAAAGAGAGACAAGAGCTGGAGAGTCAACTAGGATGCTCCCAAGCTTGGCTTCATCCATGGTTCTCAGATGGTGTTTAGTTCTCACATTTTTTCAGGATCTTTGCTGTTAGTGGCTGATTCTGCCAGGAAAATGTGGACAACTGGTGACTTCTTCTTCCATTGGCGCTACAGTCCTATGTGGACCCTGGCCTCCCGTACGACTGTCCTCCATGAAGCTCTATCCTTCGCGGCTTCGTCTGGATTCCTGATCCGGAGCTTTCTTAGGTCCTCGTGCACCCCGTCTCTCCATCTCACCCGGGGACGTCCTCTTCTTCTGGTCCCATCCATTCTATGATTGTAAACTTTTTTTGGGATCCTGCTGGTATCCATTCTTTGTACGTGTCCAAACCATTGGATCCTCTGGGCTTTGATAAAACGGACAATGTTCCCATGGTCAATCAGCTCGTCCAGCTCATTGTTGGTGCTGATTTTCCACTCTCCCTCAGAAAACCGTGCACCGAATATTCTCCTGAGGATTTTTCTTTCAAAGACTAGGAGAGAGGTTTCATCCTTGGCTGTAAGTGACCACGTCTCGGCTCCGTACGTTACCACTGGTCTTACAAGTGGGACAACTGGTGACAGTCAGGTAAACTTTGGACGCTCCGAACTCCTTCAGAATCAACCATGCTGGCTGAGAAGACTCAGAAGAACGGTTATCACAACTGCAGACGTTGATGTGTTGAGCTTTTGCAACAGTGAAAAGTTGTCTTGTATTACTAAGATGATATCTCGGTTATCTAACTCCATAGAAATCGACAGTGGACCATAGCCCTATGGAGAAGAAGAAGTCTCATTAGAAGTGTCCTTCTTGCATCCTCTAAGGCAGTGACCAGGTGGGTTGGCGTCTTGCCATGTCCCATGGAGTAGCTATACCTGTACGGTGTAGTTGCGCCTGAATAGTCGTGCGAGGTGGCCAGTTTGAAGCAAGCAACTGCATTACCTTAAGACGTAAGTGTGGTCAGGTTACTAGTTGGCCTGGTAACAAGCTTCACTCAACTGCATTGGGGTGAACCAGAATACAACCCTCTGCAGGCTGTGTGGAGAGGCTGAAGAAAAAGCCTTCCACTTAATATTCGATAGCGAAATGCTATCAAATCGTAGGTTTCACCTCCTCGGGTCACCTACACTCATGGAGGCTTTTCCCAGCATGAATCTAGCCTAACCGCTACTGGCCCTTACCAAAGGGCTGGGACTCTTTGACTATGAATAGAATCCGCTGAGTAGAACAATAAGCCCAGGCTTCAGCGCTTTGGGCTCCCATTACCCCGATCCGCAGATTCAGCTACAATCTACAATCTAAGTGTGGTAGTTATCACCCTTCCTGGCAGATCAAAGCTGATCAGGCACTCCCTTCACAGCTTCACAGCCTGATCAAGTTTGAAAGCATTCAGCACACTGAACTTCAGGTGGCTCTTAGCAGTGGCGTAAGACAGGACTGAACTCATTAGAAACGTAATTAACTGAAATTTCCTTACCTCTAAATCCACACTAAATATTTTAACTTTCTTCAGTTCTTCCAGAAGAGAATCGAGCTGCTCTTCGGTTTCTACAAAGAGAAACGGAGTGTCCTTGACGCCTTTTGGCATCTCGATATTCTCGTGAGGAACTAACCAAGCTTCTGGCGGTTTCCACAGACTAAGTTCGTACTCGTAGGGGTGCCTGTAACTGAAGAAAAAGTTTTCAATCATTTGGAGGTACAGAGTGTCCCACCAGACAAAGACTCCCCTCTAAAACCGTGATTTCTGTGGTGAATTTTTTTTTAAATTTTGATGTTTTTCTATTCAAGCCTCTAGTTTATGAACTAGGTAGTATCCATAGAGGAGGTGGCAACTCCCGCTCAATAGAGTGCTCTGATTAAAATTAACTTGGAGAGGTCACATCAACTTTTTTCGAGTGTCATTAATAATTTTCAACATTAATTCATTATGTTGTTGAGTTGGATGATATGTCTTCTGTCTGGTATGTGATGAAGTCGAAAAGACCCTTTTTTCTATTACAAAAAGGACGTAAGGACTCGTAAAAAGTTGATGTGATCTCTCCAAGGTAATTTTAACCAGTGTTGATTCCTCGGGATAAAAGAACTAAAGATCGACACAATATAAACGTTTTCACAACTGAATATATTGATCTATAATGGATGAACAGGGATAATAATTTGAAAATATAACCAAAAATTGCTTATTTTGTGTGAAATATCATCTTTTATGACTTTTTCAACTCTCAGAAATATGATGAAATTTCACTCAATTACTGAAGGCGTGTTCAATCTCCTATTTTACATTTTTCAACAAAACCTTGAAAGTTAATCCCAGTAAACTTCTGAAAATAGGCGCTAATATGAAAAAAATCATCTTCTGTGAACAAAAAACATCTTCTGTGAATCACTGTTGAAAAATAGTAGAAATTCATGTACTGTTTGGAATAGGTGATTCACCTTCATTTTATTTAAACCCAGAAGTGAGAAGGAGATGATTGGACCCTGCGAGAACGTTATCGACGCCAGGAGCATCGTGGGTAGCGATATCGCAGGAGTCGTGCGATCGCTCAAGTTTTGTTCAGTTTCTTGTTGACATCGAGGTCTCACAGGCAATCATTTCGGGTCATCAGAATCCCTTCATTCAATTCCTTCTTCTCTTAATTGCACTGTGAGTACCTATTCTTACATCTTCGCCAATTTCTATCAATATTGTACCTACGGGCTTTGTTCTCACGCCATCGTGGATGTTCCAGGCCGGACTTCTAGAGGAAGTGTTGTGAACAACAAGCAAGCTCGCTCCTGCAGGCCGATAGGAGAGCCAAACTGCAGTGGCGATAAGGAGTTAAGCGGATTAACCGGCCAACGCATTCCCCGTTTTATCGCTTCCCTTCTCCCCTCGTCTTTCCTCTCCTCTCCTCGTCCGACCTCGTCAAGCCTCGATATTTTGTACAAGACATCAGTCACTTATGAGCCCTGATTCCACTTACTCTGCAAAGCAGGATTATTAATTTTAGTTCGAGGAATTTGTGAAAACTCTTTGTAGGATCTGTCCCTTGGCAATTAGTACTGAAATTGTGCCCTGCGTAGCCACCTCTTCAGGTAACTTTCATGCATACTAATGAAGCACATACCTATGTACATACCCAGGAGGTATGATTGTTGTTGTAGGTGCCTAAATACCTTTTCTTTTCTACTTCCTTCTTTCTTTTGGCTGACATGATTATGTACCTATTCTATCAGGTGTGAAGAACCATCTCTTGTAAACCTTGTTGACCTTGTGGTGCTCTGAAGGATTATCTGGAGGATTATTTTTGTATATCAAGACCCCATGCATGGTAAGCATACAGTTTCATTTTAGCTTCCCAAGATTGTCGAGTCACTTTCTTCTTTTCTCTTTAAGTAAGTACCTATTTACATAGGTGTTATTTTTTCTTCATAGGGGTCTTTGTCCCGGTTGTCTGCCTGGAGTCTTCTTCTTACATCTCGCCTGGGAGAGCCTGTATGCCGATTCTGCCTTTCCTCTCTCAACGCCACACTTAAATATAAGTGCCCCCCCTAGTTTAAGTTCCCCCTTAGCTATAGCTTTAGTCGTACGTCCCCCTTAGGTTAAGTGGCTCGAGTAGGTAGGTAGGGACCACCAAAGAGGCTCTTCCCACCCCTAAGAATAAGTCCTTTGCCTGAGATATCCTCAATAAAACCCTTGATCGACTTCCTTATTTCATTCTTTTCTGTTCTTTCCTTTTTCCTCCTATCTATTGACTGATAGGTAAGTCTCTGGTTTGGGGTTCCTCCTCTTATACCCCAGAAACAAAAGAGGAGTGGCGCCCTTTTGATTTTGATTTTCAAATATCGGACTCTAGAACCCATCTCCACTGGGCTACCTGGCCGCCTGAAATTGGTGTAACATATTTTGGCGCCCAACGTGGGGCTGGTCGTCTGGAACCTGCTTGAGCCTCAGTTAGGCTATACTGGACGTCGCAATCCTGAACATCACAGTGGCTACCCGAAAATGATTAACTACAACAAAGTTCTTGCCATTGAAGAGTCTCCAGTAGTGGCACAAGTCAGCCAGCCAAGCCAAGCAGCACCTGCTACCACTTCCCTGCCTCGAGTTAAGCCTCCATCTGGTTCCAGACGACCTGTCATCTGTTGGAACTGCCGTGATGGTGGCCATCGTTTCCACGACTGCAGGAAGCCTCTGGGAAAGTTCTGTCCCAGATGTGGCACTGGTGACACGACCAGAGTCACCTGCCCTCGCTGCAATCAACCTAATGACCAGGGAAACGCCCAGGTGGGCCTTCCACAATGATGGTAGGCCCACAGAACTTCACCTCCACAAGCATTCACGATCCTAGTTGGCAGGAATGGAAGGGTTATGTACATGCCTTCCTGTCGTCATGTGAAACAGCGCATCCTCTGGAACCACATCCAAATGGTCGCGATTGTAGACCATATCTTGCTGTGGAAATTTATGGCATTGGTTTCCATGGACTCCTGGATTCTGGTGCTGAGCGCACTCACATTGGAGCTTCTGGTTGGCACAAACTCCTGCAATTAGGTATCAGAAACCAACTTAATCCGACTATGGTGAGTGTGAAAGTGGCAAATGGACAAGAATGCCCTGCACTTGGAACTCTTGAAACCCCAATAACCCTGAAAGGAGTGGTGAAGATTATTGAAGTTGTAATCGTTCCAGACTTGAAGTGTGACATCATCCTCGGCATAGACTTCTTCAAGGCTCATCATATTGTCTTGGACGTGGCTCAGGGCACTTTCACGCTTGGAGAGACTACCCAATTGCAGTCCATCACCAATCCGCCTCCTGCTCTAGTGAGCCATGACGAGCTAGCATCAACTCAGAAAACCAAACTTTCTGTTCTTTTGGATAGATACCGGTCATTGCCATCACCAGCCATTGGACTAGCAAAGCAAGTCCAACACTGTATTGACACAGGTGAAGGCAAACCAGTGAAGCAACGCTATTTTCGTAGGTCACCGTTTATCCTCAAGGTGATGCACAAGGAACTGGATGAACTCCTGGCCAATGGAATCGTCCAACCCTCCACAAGTCCATGGTCATCTCCTGTGGTCATCACCAAGAAGAAAGATGGCAGTCATCGATTTTGTGTGGACTACCGGCAGGTCAATGCTATGACACGGAAGGATGCATATCCTTTGCCATATGTCACGCATATCCTTGATCGACTGCGCAATGCTCGGTTTCTCTCGTCCATCGATATCAAGAGCGCCTTCTGGCAAATTCCAATCGAAGAGTCCAGCAAGCAGAAGACTGCCTTCACTGTACCAGGACGAGGACTGTTTGAGTTTTGTCGCATGCCAATGGGATTGGTTAACTCTCCAGCAACCTGGCAAAGGCTAATTGATTCTGTGATTGGGTCTGACATGGAAAGCCACGTGTTTGTGTACCTGGACGACATTGTCTTGGTGACAGAAGACTTCGAGACACATCTCCAAGTGTTGGATAAAGTATTATCTCGCCTCTTCCAAAGCGGACTCACTTTGAACTGGGAGAAAAGCCAGTTCTGTAGGTCAAGTTTAGCTTATCTCGGATATGTCGTTGATAGAAGTGGTTTGCACGTCGATCCAGCCAAGGTTTCTGCCATCGTTGAGTTCCCGAGACCATCAAACTTGAAACAATTGAGACGTTACCTGGGTGTTGCCTCTTGGTATAGAAGGTTTGTTCCAAACTTCTCAACTTTGACAGCTCCACTGACACAACTACTGAAGAAGAGTCAGAAATGGGAATGGGGACCAGGGCAGGAACAAGCTTTTGGTGAGCTGAAAGAAAAGCTCATAACTGCTCCAATCCTCACATGTCCTGACTTCAGTCTGCCCTTCATAATCCGCACAGATGCCAGTTCAACGGGCTTAGGGTGTGTTCTGTGTCAAGAAGTTGATGGTATCGAAAAGCCATTAGCCTATGCCAGTCGTAGTCTCACCCGAAATGAGAAGAACTACTCGGCGAGTGAACTGGAGTGTCTCGCCGTACTTTTTGCTGTGGAGAAGTTCAGACCGTACATCGAAGGTACATCTGTTACAGTGGTCACCGATCATGCCTCTCTGGTCTGGTTAAGCAACCTCAAGGACCCTCACGGACGTTTGGCCCGGTGGGCCCTCAAGATGCAACAGTACGATCTGAACATCATCCATAGACCTGGAAAGTCAAACATAGTTGCAGATGCCTTGTCCAGAGCTCATGAAGACTGTGCATTGCTCGCAACCATCAACCCTCAAGCTAACGATACTTGGTACCAGAAGATGAAAGTTGAAGTTACCAACAATGCAGACAAGTACCCCCCTCTGGATAATTCGTGATGGTAAGCTGTTCAAGAAGGTGATGATGAGACGACATCTCATAGGAATCGAGGATCCTTGGAAGGTGGTGGTCCCAAAGCCCGATAGACTTCAGATCCTCCAACGCTGCCATGATGACCCTCTATCTTCACATTTTGGATCCTTCAAGACTGTCTCTCGGCTCAAAGAACGTTATTATTGGCCAGGGATGGCTCAGGATGCCATTAAGTATGTTTCTCGGTGCCAAACCTGTCTTGCCCAGAAACCTTCACAGCTCCTTCCAGCTGGGCAGTTTGGTCAGCAAAAGATCGTTACAGCACCATTTCAAATTATCAGTGCTGACTTCATGGGTCCCTTTCCGTCATCATCACAACAGAACAAATATTTGCTCGTTGTGACAGATTACTTTAGCAAATTCTGCCTCCTTCATCCCTTGAGAGCTAGCACAGCCAATGCTCTAACCAAGTTCATGGAAGAGCAGGTGTTTCTCGTTTATGGAGTCCCAAAGATAGTTGTCTGTGACAATGGGACACCCTTTAGGAGTACTCAGTTCGAAGAAAAGATGAAGGAGTATGGAGTTCAGCTGTGGTTCACTGCCAATTATCATCCTCAAGCCAACCATACTGAGCGAGTTAATCGGGTGATAAAGACGGCAATTAGATCATATATTAAAGACAACCATCGCCATTGGGACAAGGAAATTGCAAAGATAGGTTTCGCCCTACGGACTGCCACCCACCAAGTGACACAATTCACTCCAGCCTTCTTGAACTTTGGACGGAATCCTATGAGGTCAGGTGTGGAACATAACCTGAGTCTTCAAGGCAATGTTCTCCCACCTACAAGTTCTCCTGATGACCACGCAAAATCTCTTGGAAAGCTAGGCGAAGTATATGAGCAGGTGAAACGTAGACTTGATCAAGCATACATGCAATCCAGAGACTCATATAACCTCCGTCATCGGCCTGTGCAGTATGAAGAAGGTGACTTTGTCTGGAAGAAGAACATCGTTTTGTCCAACGCTGCACAACACTTCACTAGTAAGCTTGCCCCTAAGTTTATAAAATGCAGAGTTTCCAAAAAACTGTCTAACCTAGCTTACCGACTAACTGATTTGGAGGGCAAGGACCTTGGAGTGTGGCACCCTAAGGATCTCAAATCCAATCCACCTGGAGAATCCTAGTTGCGACCTGATTTTGGATTAGATGCAGTATTCCTCACAGCCAGGCAACCATATTTTTTTTTTTTTTTCTTTTTTTTTGAAAACCCAAGCCGGAAATGTTGTGAACAACAAGCAAGCTCGCTCCTGCAGGCCGATAGGAGAGCCAAACTGCAGTGGCGATAAGGAGTTAAGCGGATTAACCGGCCAACGCATTCCCCGTTTTATCGCTTCCCTTCTCCCCTCGTCTTTCCTCTCCTCTCCTCGTCCGACCTCGTCAAGCCTCGATATTTTGTACAAGACATCAGTCACTTATGAGCCCTGATTCCACTTACTCTGCAAAGCAGGATTATTAATTTTAGTTCGAGGAATTTGTGAAAACTCTTTGTAGGATCTGTCCCTTGGCAATTAGTACTGAAATTGTGCCCTGCGTAGCCACCTCTTCAGGTAACTTTCATGCATACTAATGAAGCACATACCTATGTACATACCCAGGAGGTATGATTGTTGTTGTAGGTGCCTAAATACCTTTTCTTTTCTACTTCCTTCTTTCTTTTGGCTGACATGATTATGTACCTATTCTATCAGGTGTGAAGAACCATCTCTTGTAAACCTTGTTGACCTTGTGGTGCTCTGAAGGATTATCTGGAGGATTATTTTTGTATATCAAGACCCCATGCATGGTAAGCATACAGTTTCATTTTAGCTTCCCAAGATTGTCGAGTCACTTTCTTCTTTTCTCTTTAAGTAAGTACCTATTTACATAGGTGTTATTTTTTCTTCATAGGGGTCTTTGTCCCGGTTGTCTGCCTGGAGTCTTCTTCTTACATCTCGCCTGGGAGAGCCTGTATGCCGATTCTGCCTTTCCTCTCTCAACGCCACACTTAAATATAAGTGCCCCCCCTAGTTTAAGTTCCCCCTTAGCTATAGCTTTAGTCGTACGTCCCCCTTAGGTTAAGTGGCTCGAGTAGGTAGGTAGGGACCACCAAAGAGGCTCTTCCCACCCCTAAGAATAAGTCCTTTGCCTGAGATATCCTCAATAAAACCCTTGATCGACTTCCTTATTTCATTCTTTTCTGTTCTTTCCTTTTTCCTCCTATCTATTGACTGATAGGTAAGTCTCTGGTTTGGGGTTCCTCCTCTTATACCCCAGAAACAAAAGAGGAGTGGCGCCCTTTTGATTTTGATTTTCAAATATCGGACTCTAGAACCCATCTCCACTGGGCTACCTGGCCGCCTGAAATTGGTGTAACAGAAGTTATCCTTTAACTACGTCGTTGAAGGCTCTGCATCTGATCCATATCCCCAGACGCTTTTCTGGGCATAAGCCGCCTCCAAGGATCAGGGAGGGCACTTTCCTCGTGCCTGGAAGTGCAACTTGAGCCACAACCAGTCGAAGAAGAGCCTTCATTGCCAAACGCATCGCCGCCGTTGCAGCAGCGGCAGAATACCGGATTTTCGTACGAAAATTTCAATCTTGAATCTCAGTCAGATTTATGTTATTTTTTTCCAACTACTTCTAATGGCCATTAGTTATTAGGTACCTAGAGACCTTAATTAAATTTAAACCTAATAATCAAGAAATATACATTATTTTAATTCATTAAAATGGCTAATTTATTTCTTAAATTCCCACGGCTCTGCAATCGTTTTGTACATGTACCTCACTTGGGGTTTACTAGAATTCATATTTTGCGCAATTTAGGTAGTTAGGCAACTCTGCACAACAATCCCGAGTGTAAAGGGGGAAAAGCACCGTCCTCATGTCACGTGCAGTTTCACCTGACGTGAACTCACGCGGGTAAACATTTTGTATGTTCACGGGCTCTAAAAGCGCACTCATTGGTTTTTTTTGTTCCACATCGTTGTCAATTCTCAACTCACGTCACGCCGAAATGTAGTTGCCCAGACTTAATCTCATGTGAGGTCACGTGAGCTACAGTCAGTGTGGCTTTCGCCATTACCTTGTGTTCTTATGGGAGAACGGTCAACCGCTCTTTGCTGACGTTAGCTCACGTGAGGGCTCGTGACGTGAGGACATTGTGTTTGCAGCTTTATTTACCTCATAATTCGCAACATACCTATAGGTACAACAGCAAGTATCTAGGCGTCTTCCTGGATGCTAAACTCACCTGGAGCAAGCACCTTGATTATATTGCCAACCGTGGCAAAAGTGCTCTCATGAGGGCCAAACGCTCATGTGGGAAAACCTGGGGACTAAAACCAAGTATGGTCCGCTTGATCTATACTGCGGTAGTACGACCCATTCTGGTGTATTGCTGTGTTGTATGGTGGCCTAAAGTTGGACAGGTGGGAGCCTCCTCCACTCTTACCTGTGTTCAGCGGCTGGCCTGCCTCACTAGAACGGGAGCAATGCACAGCACCCCAACTGCCACTATGGAGATACTCCTGGGGCTCCCCCCCCCCCCCTCGATATCTTCATATAAAGGAGAGGCTGCCATGGCGGCCTTGAGGCAGAAATGGAACAAGACGTGGAGAGAGTCACATATCCACGGCCACTCCAAAATCCTGGGTCTTCTATGCGAACCCATGCTTGACATGGTAGCAGACATTATGCCCAGAACTTACGCTGAAACACACCCCTTCAAATCGATCATAACGACAGAGGGGCGGCGAGTCTTTCAATGCTGTTCCAACGACCTGTTCTGGTATACAGATGGATCCAAAATGGGGAATGGGACAGGGATTGGAATCTATGGGGCAAACTCTGGATGGAGCCACTCGGCTCCTCTGGGAGCGTTTGCCTCAGTTTTTCAAGCCGAGGTACTTGCAATCGATGTCTGCGCAGGGGAGAATCTGCGGAGGGGACACAATGGTGTACACATCCGCATTCTCTCGGACAGCTAGGCTGCGATCACGGCCTTGGCCCCACCATTAACTCTAAGTTAGTGTGGGATTGTTACCATAACCTCTGCTCCATGTCACAACGCAACAGAGATTCCCAGGAGTGGGTGGCGGGGCATAGTGGGGTAATGGGAAACGGGAATGCTGATGCGCTGGCCAGAAAAGGCTCACAGACTCCGTTCATTGGTCTGGAGCCGGCCGTCAGCATTCCCAAATCCTCCTTCAGGGCGACCATAAATCGGTGGGTCACAAACCAAACCACAAGAAGATGGTCAAACCTGGGAGGACATGCTCTAAGTAAGCGCATGGTGGCCAAACCTAACCCCAGCGCCACTGAGGAGCTGCTGCGGCTAAGCCACAGGGAAGTCAGCCTAGTGGTTGGTCTGGTAACAGGCTTCACCCCACTCCGATTCCACCTTAACCGCATTGGGGTGACGCAAGATACAACCCTATTCAGGCTATGTGGTGAGGCTGAAGAAAAGGCCTCCCACATAATTTTTGATTGCCAAGCCCTATCAACCTGCAGGTTCCAACTCTTTGGGTCACCCACACCCATGGAGGCATTCCCCTGCACTAACCTAGCCAAACCACTACTGGCCCTTACTAAAGGGCTGGGACTGTTTGACTAGACAACAGAATCTGCGGAGAAGCACAATAAGCCACCAGGCTTCAGTGCTTTTGGGCTCCCCTCACCCTGATCCGCAGATTCAGGTACAATCTACAATCTACAATAGGTACCTACATTCGTTTTTGTAAAGCCCAATAATATAAAATTAAACTTACTATTCTTCATCGAGATCATTCACGTCGATAATTAGAGCGAGTTGTTTGAGCTGGTTGGGCTTCTCTTTGATTTTGGGGACCCACGGTACGTCTCTGTTGTCAATCTGCAATGAAATTGTAGAGATATCTTTAAAAAATGTGAAAAAATACAGGTTTGCAAAATAGGAAGGTAAGATTCGTGAACTGAATAAGGAAACTTGAAGTAGAATACAGAGGCACTGCAGAGTTGTCAGAGTGTTGATGGTGAGTGAAACTGGTTGTTTTGTACGTTTGGGATTGCTAGCACCACTACCAGGTTACTTCACCAGGAGAGGATCAGGAGATGTTAGTTGGCCCTCAGTTTGTTTCGCAACAGTTTGCTACCTCCACCAAGCAGATTTGGAGCAACCAAAGGCAGTGGACAAGAGGCATAGCACAATGGGAAGGACACCAGCGTGGATGATCGAGAGGCACCTAAAGATGCCCAATCTGGTAGACTGATCGGAAGTTGGATTAACAGGAGAACGCAACAGGGTTCTTCAGAGGCCAAAATGGCAGATGAGTTTGGAGTTCTTCCAGCAATTGGACAGAAACGTCTGCAATAAACACTTTTTGAAGTTCACTCAGCAAGTGCTTCTCCAGTGCATCCAGCTGCCTTGCATGATTCTAACCTGGCTCAACATGCCCTTTGGAAGATGCGGAGAAACTTCGAATCCTACCAGTTCTGGACTGGTATCCTACGGTGTCCAGAAGTCAAGAACTGATATTGATCAATCCTGGATGTCCATAACTGGTATTGCTCACCCCAAGATGCTCAGAACTGATTTTTCTTAACCAGGATGTCCAGAACTGGCATTGCTCAACCCAGGATGCTCAGAACTGATGTTGCTCAACCCAGGATGCTCAGAACTGATGTTGCTCAACCCAGGATGTCCAGAACTGGTATTGCTATTTAAGAGGCTGGGTCCAGGTGGTATCTTTTAATGGTATGAGTTCGGAGAAAGTGGCAATACCATCTGGAATAAAGCAAGGTTCAGTTCTGGGACCCTGTCTGTTCATCTTGTTCATGAACGATCTCGCTTACCAGCCACTAGATCGTGGTCGCGTGGTTTTGTTTGCCGATGACATTTCGTTGGTTTCTGCTGGTTCGACTAATGAGACACTCCAGAATAATTTAGTACGCTCTGAATCAATTGTCAGTGAGTGGTGCTCGGCTAATGCTCTCCTCATGAATGCTGAAAAAACCCAATACCTAAAGTTCAAATTAAATGGTCGTCTCGAAAATTCGGTAAGCGTTCTGGGATTATTGGTCGATGACCGACTATCCTGGCAAAGCCACACAGAGATGCTGTCTTCTAAGCTGGCCAGCTGCAACTTTCTGCTTCGACGACTTTTTCATTCTGTTTCGTCTGAAGTTTTGCTCATGGTATATCATGCTTGTTTTGCCAGTCGATTAATGTACTGTGTGGTCTTATGGGGAAACTCTTGTCACGCTAACGGCATATTCAAAATCCAAAAAAAAGCTGTACGTACTATGTGTGCGAGCTGAATGAATACTCTAGGACACATATGAAAAAACTGTTTGAAATTTGAACGAAAACTTGTATTGAGAGGTGCACCCCTTGGCTATGGTAGGAGAGAACGATGACTGAACACATGAGACGCGGGGGATGGTACGCGCGTACGTAAGTAGGAGGAGGGATGATCACGGAGCCTTCTGATTGGAGGGACTAAACCGAACTAAAATTCTTTTTTTTTGTAGAACTAAACACTATGCGAAAGCTGGGTTGGAGCGAGAGCTCTAAGGGGCATTTTCGCGAGCTCGGAATCCTGACGCTCCCTAGCCTGTACATTTTCCAGTGCCTCATATTTGCGAAAAATAACTTAAATATCCTGCGCAGAGGTTTGGATAAGCACCAATATTATACAAGGAACCGAACCAATCTCAGTCCTTCTCAAGCCAGGTTGACTTCATCGCTTAGTACGAGCCCATACCAAATTGGATGTCGTCTCTTCAATCACCTGAATCCAGCGACGAGAGAGCTGCCCTTTGCGCAATTCAAGACAGTCGTGAAACGATCCTTAGTTGATAGAGTGGAACAGTTTTTCGACATTAACTATCAATGATAGATAGATCTTATTATACCAAAAATTCAAATGTTGACCTAGATTATCTCTCTATTTTTCTATCTTTGTATTTTTCAAATTTTTTTTTTAGTTTTATTGCTAATACCTTAAGTTTAATTTAATACCATAATACCTGACATTTGTATTGCCTGCGAAGGCTCTTTACAAATAAAAACTCATTGATTTGATTTGATTTTGCTCAACCCAGAATATCTAGAATTTATATTGCTCAACCCAGAATGCTAAGAACTGGTATTGCTCAACCCAGGATGTCTTTCCAAAGATACCATGGAGAAGGAATAGAGCAAGCTAGCGTGGTCACCATTCATTTTCACCCTCTGGAAGGTGCCTATCCTACTCTACTTTACTCTATTCTTCAGAACTTATTTTGTCTACCCACGATGTCCTGAACGGACACTGCTCAACCCCAATAGTTATCTACTATCGAAAACCGTTACCTTGTCTTTGAACAGCACTTGAGGCCTGATAGTCCGTGACTTGGTGACCAGCTGAGTGATCTCTTCGCCCTCCCGTTCTTTCGTCATGGCGGCCGCCAATAAATTGTTCTTGTTCCAACTTCCAGACACTTTCTTCGAGGACTCCCCGAAATCTTCGTTCGGGTTGAAACGCGTTCCGTCAATCTTTGTGAGATTCTCGACAACGCGGTCTAACAGTTTGTCGTTCAAGTCGGTGACGACGTCGAACTGTTCGGAAGGCTGCTGCTCGGCGATTTGTTTTTTGATTCCGCAGTAAGTGATTATTTTTTGCATTCTGAAACCAGAAATTGAAATACAAGTTTCATTTAGACAATTTGCCGTCACAACTGAGGGTACGAGAACAAAGAGCAACAAGATCTTAGTAACTGCTTTTGAGCAAGTAATTACTCAAGCGCAAGGAAAATTACTCCAAACTGATCTCTTCTTGGCGAGCGGATCTCAAAATATCAACTTGAGGTCCTGTTACTTCTTCCAATAATTACAATCAGTATTCATCTTACGTCAGTAATCGTCTTTTCTATAACCTACACAGTCGTAAATAACAAAAAAATACCAAAAAATGCTGTATCAGTGTGGGTAACACTTCTTCTCATTCAAACCATGACGTCATCAAGAAAGTAGCTACATAACTTCACTGTGTATACCAATTTTGAACGAGAAGCAGTGCTACCAATATCGATGAAATTTTTCGTTGGTATTTTCGAGTGGGGAGCACAATTGAAGGCAGGCAGAGTACTGCTGCAATCATTTTGGATCTCCCTTAAGGTCGGCTTTCCTACACGCATTTGGCCACTGCGGCTATGGCTCGCGGTAGAATTGAGCTGCAGAGCTTGCGGCTGCCGCAGTGCGGTCCTGGACGCAACTGCCGTGCAGCTCTAGCATTCAGTACTGTTCAGAATGTGAAGTAAGATGACTCTGTTGGCCGTTCGGAAGGGGTTTTCCATGTTTTAGTGAAGGATCACTTGAAAAGCGATGAAGCAAAGTTCCAGAACTCTTCCAGCTACATTTCAGCCAGTCACCAAACCTGGCAGTTGTAGGGTACCATGCCCTATTTCGCCAAAGGAGAAGATTGCCTTCTCTGGCGTAAACATGTTGAGCGCTTCGAAAAAGCTAGGGAACTGGAGTCACTGGAGGACAAAAAGAAAGTAGTGCGAAGTCTGTAATCCACATTTATCGCCTGTGATTCCCATTTTTGAAGAGAGGGAGACCTACGATGCGGGTTTGCACATCCCGGTCGCAGCTAGGCACTGGTCCCTCGAGCAGTCCAGCCACAGCCACCAGATGCAACGGCCCAGCCGCATGTAGGGATACGGCCACAAATGAAATACATTGAAGGAGTCAATGCGTCTGAACACGCGCCACAGCAGCCAGAGGCAAGTAGGAAAGCCGACCTTTACCCAGCATTATCGTCAGCAATTTAACCCTAAATCATCCAAAAGTAGTAGAAGAAGGAGTTTAAGGTTTTAGAAATAAAACTAAACTATTGTCTTACATTTCTTGTAGATGTTTCCCCTGTGCCTTCATGACTTCGTTGAATTCAGGGAACGTTTTGAGGTAACCGAACTGTTTGTCTTGAGGTAGGGCGTTGGAGCATCTGATGCCTTCCATAATTACTGGGTAGCCAGCCTGAAATGAAGAGTTGCAAATACTATGAAATTCGATGAGACAAGGGTTCTAGCTTGAATAATAATCTTATCAGATAGATGGATACTCTTTTCTCTGGTCACATTAACCCTCTTTCGTCCGCAGGGAACCTCAGTTCCCCTTAACTTTAGTTCATTATTCCTCCACTCCTATGGAATGCAGTGACATTTTTCTTGTGTCTACACCACTGTCCAGTGGCGGTTCCCGCCCCGAAACTCAGGGGGTGCACAGAGATCAGGAGAGGGTATGGAGAAGGGACAGAATTGGTGCTTTTCTCTGCCAAATAGAAATTTCAACAATATGCAAATAGGATAAATCTTGGTAACTTTTTCATCTTAAAATTGCAAACGGTACTAAATACTTAGGTGCAATAGACACGAAACATGTTCTCTAGTGGTTAACAGCAATTCTGAAATACTTAATCATCAAAGGTCGAAACCCAAGAAATTCATCCATCTAATTGCTATAGCTGAAATGTATATTTGCCCGTGACGATTCAAAACATCGTCCAATTCGGAAGAAAAATTGACGAGCCCCTTGAAGACTCTGGGATTCGAAGAATCTTCCCTCTCATCATGCCCACGCACGGCTATTTTTCTAACCGTTTCGTTTTTTTTTTTTTTTTTGTATCAGATTATGACGATGTGCACTGTCGAGTTGTTGCATTATATTTTGACGACACACTATACGCAAATCTACCAGAGCGTTCTTATGGGAGATAGCCAATGCGTTTTTCAATTTTTTGGCTAAATGGGAGATCACTTATGCCGTCTTTAACTCGAGCCTCATTTCGGTTGGAGAACAAAGTAGGCGAAATTGTCAGTTAGTCACTTCACACCCACAAAGCCAATCTACCTTCTTATAATAGTCGACATTAAAACTTACGGTACGAATCTGCACGGTTTCTGAAATCTGCACGGCAAATTTCAACGCCTGCTGGAGTCCAGATAGAGACAGCAAGGGGCTGCCAGTTTCTCGAATGTCGCACTTTTCCACAATCGACAAACGCAAATAGTTTACTTTACTTTAATGTAAACTACTCATCGTACCTACAACACTCTATGTACTCACAATACTTTGAACAAAACGGTGTGTACCTACTGAAACGGTAGTAAACCGAAAACGTAAAACGGAATTCCCTTATCAGGTTTGTTTGTTTATGGATGGACGGATGCTCTATTTAGGTTGCCAAGGATAGGCAATAACGAGAGGGGGGAGTCCCATTAGTTTGTTTGTTTACTTATTACTCTACAAGGAAATCCGGATTGCAGAGCTCTCTGACGGGGGAGCAACGAACCAATGCTGCTCAAGACGACAAAATGTCCTGCTCTCTGGTTGGTCAATCTCACGTACCTGCCTCCCTCGAATGACGTCACCCTCCCCAGAAGTGGTGCAAAGGAAAGTGATGCTCCAAACGGGTGTGATTGGTCAGAAAAGAGGGAGCTCCCGCCAGTTTTCGCGCGTAGATTCAACTAGCACAGTACCTACGATCGAGTCTTCTGTCACTAGCCAACTTACTCTTGAAACGAAGAGGAACGAACTTTGAATTTTTTTTTCTTTTTTAATTGGCTGGGGGTGCACATGCGCCTATGCTCCTATCAGTAGCCGCCCCTGCCACTGTCTAAACCTTCTCGATGGATTATGGCCGAATTCCGAATGATACAGCCAAAAATTTACTGGTTAACCCTAATCATAGCTGAGCCAGCCCAGTCATTGTGCCAACACGTCACGGAAGCCGCAAGTGGTAAGTTCATTATCTATTTTCTACAATTTACTGTAGAATTTCTTACTTCAAACTTTTATCAGAGGTGCATTGAATAATAAACTTTGATTTCCATGACAGTAAATTCGGAATACACTTCCTGTTTCCAATATACGGATAAAACTAGGAAGGGGAACCCCAGTTCCCCTTGGCTAGAACAGGGTGTTCAGGTTATTCCATTCGTTGAGGTCTTGATGCCTGTTTTGGTGTATTATTTCTAATGATAAACCTTGGTAATTGAATAAGAAGTGTTTTTCTTTGAATAATGAATAATATTTGGACTTTTATTTCGGTTTCCCTACGCTGGCGTTACTATTCTTTTCAGTTTCAGTCACGAGGTCAAAAAATATTAGCTATGGTCCCGAAACCATATGAAGACTCTGATGTTGAAGAAAAGGACAATATAATTCATGGAGATTAGTTTCCTCTACAAACAACTATATAGTCACCATTATGTTCTAATACAAGTTTGAAATTTGTTCCCAAAGTTGTACAATAAAAATTTGATTGATCTAGTTGACCTCCAACCATTGATTCTATTGATTTGTTTCCCCAACTATTCAAATGCTTAAGTTTTTAGTCGTCAAAAATGTGTGGATATCTGAAGCATTCCTCAATTGGTCAAAATCATGTAAGTTGGGCCAAAGGGTTCCCGCTTCATCGTTCCGCAAGCCGGCTGAGGGGAACTTCAGTTCCCTTTTCTAATCCGAGCAACTTTCCAGCAAACTTTCCCAAAAAGTTTGTTTTAATCAGACAAAGCTCACTAGAGGTGCTCTCACAACCACTCTAGGAGATGTCCACACGTCGCAAGGAGCACGTCATACGTCGCTCCAAGCAATGGTCGAGACGAAACTTGCTTTTCGTGACGATTTTTCAGTTTATGTGCCAAAGCAAAGACATGAAAATGTCAAAAATAAATGTGACAGTGATTTTTTTGACGTTATTTATTCAAAGTCTTGTTTGTGCCTTCGAATAGTGTAAATTCTACAACAACAAACCTGCAAGAATTCATCCATGTCGCTGCATCCTGGAAACAAATCGTCCTCTTTCACGAGTCCGGAATCCTCTTCCACATTATCCGACGGTTCCATTCTTGAATTATCTTTAGACGTTTTAATTGAATAATTAATGAAATTAGAATCAAATTTTAACGCACACAATTCTCGAATTTTACCATGAAAACATCTCCCAACACGAGACCATTGCATGGATACTTAAATACTTATGAAATTCGTAATATCCATGGATGGAAGGTGTAGGTTTTTCTCCTCAATTTGAAACTTGAAAACACGTGACGGACAGCACACGTGTTTCTTCGTGCTCCAATGCTTCTTTGGGATTCGTCAATGGAACGAGTTCTTTCCTAATAAATTTATATTATTAATTCAAGTGCAAGGAGTCCTACTATTAATTTATAAAATTAAATTAATCCGAAACACAGTATTTTAAACAAAATTGACTGTGTATTTTGAGCATCCATGATGAATTGAGTTCTCTTATTTGCACAGTAAATCGACATAATGCTCATCACTAAATTATTTTAACTTTAGCCAGTGCTAGCTTTTGTTTGAAGAACTACATTTCGTACGAAGGCAGGTTTCATCTAAAGTAGAAAATATCCATAAATGCATCAAAGGGCTTCCACGAAATCGAAATATTTTACGCTACAGTTTTGGTGCAAATAACGTGCAGTAACGAGTAGTGATGTGACATCGATAGAAAACATCGATGTTTCTCAACATCGATGTTTCTTAACATCGATGTGCCCGATCATAATTATACAAATATTCGAGATCGTTTGCTTGTAGGTAGGTACCTACTCGAATAGACTTTTTTTTCATCTGATGAATCAATTTCTAGCCACTAGGTCAAGTTCTACCCCAGTACATTCGCCAAATGAATATTTAAAGCAGTTACACCCCCCATAAGTTAGGAATACACCTCAGTGAATAACAAAAGTATTGCTTTTATCCGTGTGACGTCACACAGAATGGATGTATCGATTCTTCGACTAATCGAACGGTTATTCGAATCTCGCTGAAAGGCGGCCATGTTGACTCTGTTGTAAACAAAGATTGTATGGACGGTTTTTCATTATGCGAATTTATGCGGTTATTAGTTGCTCTTCTCGTCCCAGAAGCGGTATTTAATTTTTTGGTTTGCCAAAAGTGATTAGAAACAGTGTGGAAAGACAAGAGAACTTAAGAAATAATAAGAATATCAGCCTTTTGGCGTCGCTGATTCCCAGCGTTCCTGACAACCATGTTCGATGAACTGACTGAATTCCCATCGTTGTAAACAAAGATTTTTTCATTAGGCATGCCGATTTGTGCGGTGTTTGGCTGCTCTTCCCGTCACGGGAGCAGCATTTCGTTATTTGGTTTGCCAAAAGTCATTAAGGCATCACTGGTAAGAATAAAAATACATCACATTTTAATGTGCTTACGTTACTTCAGTCATCAGTAGTTAGGTAGTAATAATAGAATACCTACCCTCATTGGACGAGCTTCACAAAATGTTTTTGTTTGTGTCCAAGTGTTTTGATTTGTACGAAGTTCCCAGGAAGATAATTTCGAAACAATTTTCGTGATTGTTTTGAAGTTCAATTAGTAAATGAAGTAGGGTGCGTGCAAGAGTCGGGAAAGTGGTTTATTATAATTGTTAATTGAAAGTAGAGCCCTCACTGAGAGTTTTGGTATCAACTGGATTATACATCCAGTTATATCTTGGCATACATCGTTATTATTTCAATTAACCTAATAATAATTGGATAACATTTGAATTACTTACCTTTCCAAACACCACCACCTTGTCACCTGGGAGTACCTTGCGGATTTCACATGCCCTGAAGTAACGCAAGTTGTGCGCATCCAAAGATTTACAGCACTTCAGTTGCTTCAGGGATATGAAATCCGTCTTCAATACAAGATACTCCACGAGATCTTCGCAAGTTATGTCAGGAAAATCGTCGTCACACTCAACAACACTCTGCTCAAAGGGGTCTAAACCACCGCAGAGACGTATCTTACATTCATACCTTCTCAGGTCGTCACCTGAGAGTGAACACACACACTGAGTATGGAATTTCTTGTCAGACATCTAACCCACAAGGGAGACATAATAATAACGATTACATAATTGCTTTTAAAGAATATTATCACCATCGTTCTGTTTACATACCAAGAAACTTGGTATGTAAACAGAATAACCTTGCTGGATAGGAGCGCAAATGGCGCCCCTTCACGACCAGCTGATCGGGTCAGAGTAGGTTATGTTGAGAAGGTTATGTTTGATATCGAAAATAATCGATTATTGAGTCTCGAGGATAAAACGAATATATTGTTCATTATTTTATAGCACTTGTCCAGGCATTTTTTTAAAATAGGAAAGCATTGAAAGGAAGATAATATTGCAGATTTAAGATAAATTTTGTTTTATTAAACAACAAAGTAAAAAAACACATGGTAGGTAAGCATTTAGGTTAAGGTTTTTTAATGTTTTTACTCGTAGTTGATTATTTTTATTCCTCCAAGAGATAAGAATGTAATAATTCATCACGATTGGTATTTTAACGCTTGTTTCATTCATTATTTTAATGTGTAAACTATTGAGAAAACCAATGGGAACAACAAATCAGGGGAAGTACGACATCGATTGAAACATCGGTAAGAAACATCGATGTTGTGAAAACATCGCCATCGAAACATCGATGTTTATTGAAAAACATCGATGTTTTGAAAACATCGATGTCGATGTCTCATCACTAGTAACGAGTGCTCTTTGAAGGTGTGACGTATCCATGAAAATCAACAAGTGTCAGACGGTCGTGTTGCTGTCAAATAGATAACGTTTAATCAGTACCATGTAGAGTATTTCGGCGATGTTTTTGTTTGTAAAACCGGCGATAATCATGGACACAACTTTTGCCGTTGCGCTGTCATTGTTGGGGACGATTTTCGTTGGTTCTTTCGTCGTTTTGGTGGTCCTCTGTCGATACAAGAATCTCAGGAACAAAAATTCGTACGTCAAACGTTTGGCTCGGAGTGACATGAGGCAAGTACTACAGATAACAATTCTCGATAAATAACCAGCCTTCCAGCTTTGTTGGTTTATGATTTTATTGAGTATTATCTAGACTTGAGATTCGACTTAACTCAAGGTACGCAAATGATTCATTTCTAACCTGTCAAATCGTACTTTGAGAATTAATGTGGACCTGAAAATTCTTTGCTCTGATGACGTCACTATGAACATCGTCATCCATGGCAGTTCTTAGCTTGACCTCCCACGTTCATTGCTTATGTTTCTTTACTAGGTTGATACGAGCAGGCAGGTTCGTACGCTCTAAGAGGGAGGCCTTTTCAGTTAATCAGCTATGTTGTGCCAGGTTGATTGAGATTATTTTATGTAGGGAGATGATTGTTAGAACGCCCCTCCCAGTTTAAAATGTTGGGTGACTGTCTGGGAAGTCCTTTCATCGTCGCCCGCTGTTGTGGGGAGGCAAATTCATCGTCACCCGCCGCCCACCCCGAGCTTTGTGAAGAGGTTCCACATTAGTGGTTGCCTTAAACTCTCTCTTATCTTTGCGTGCTTCATAAAAAACATTTCTCCGCCACAGTGGACCAACTCGTTTTTTTTCCGCGTTCAACGTGTTAATACTGGAGGGTTAGGCCTCAGGTGGGGCAACCAAAAGCTGTTCTGGTACAGTGTTGCCAACAAGCGGCTACCAAAACCCCCTGAGCCAACATCGAAAAACCCCCAAAAAAGAAAAACCCTAAAACTTAAGGATGAAATAACAATATCAATGAATACAATGCAATTTTTTTTCTTTAGTATTAGATTGAAATTCATTAATGATTTGAGGGCGGAGTGGATCTTGAAGACAATGCAATTATTGTATTAGCGATATACGTTTCAGGTCATACAGGTTTTGAAAAATACATTAAAAGCATTTTTAAAAATAAACTAGTTTCTTCAGGTAGGGTACTTTTTTGTACAAAAAATCAAAATGTCAAACAGTGAGGTCGCATTCGACCCCCATCTCCAAAACCTTCTCAATTTCTTCAAAACTTCAAGTTTGCTAATAGTAAAGAGCGTGAATGGACGAATAAACTTCAAGAATTTATCAAAGTGTGTGCTTGCGAAAGATCAAAGATCGAAAAAAGTTTGTCCTCCAAAACTCCAAAATTATAGTCCATTGAGCGCACGATAGACATTGGTAAATTCGGTGAAGTTTTTCACTCCATTGAATATATATATATATATTACCTGCTGCTATTTTAATTGCTGATTCATTTTTATTCTACCCAAATCCCCCCGACTCATCGGTAAAACCCCCAAAAAAACCCCAAAAGATTTCTCCCCCCAAAATCCCCCCGTCAAGAAAAAACATATTGTTTAGTAATGCATGCATTCCAGGGGACGTCCCATTGGATAAGCATCAGATCAGTTAACCAGTTGGTAAGCGATAAAACTGTTTCACTCGATGTAATTTGGTTTATTACTTTAGGCAAGAAATAGTGACCCCCCCCCCCCTCACCATTATCTACCAAAACATTTCTAGCGGCATGGGAGCCTCGAATCTGAAGAGCATTTTAAAATCCATGATCTACGATACCCAACATGCGAATTCGAGTTCACACCCCCCCCCCCCCCCCCAACCACCACCAATGGTGCCAGTCTGGCACCAAAGGGGGAATACGTCGTAACATTGCACTTTCATCTATTAGTTTTAGTAGGCGGTCCGTCGAGGTTCACATCCGTATTCAAGGTGAAACACAAAAAAAAAAGCACGAAATATGCGGTTTATGGTGTCCTGGCACCATGGTGGCACCACTATTATTTCCTTGGTGCTACAGAGAATAATTCATGAAAACCCGGAGGTATAATGAGAATTTTTCCTCAATTTCAAAGCTTGGGTACAATTAGTAAGCAGTAAAGGAACCGAAATTTTGAAAAATCGGATATTTTGTGAATATTATCCCCCCACTACACCCCCCCCTTGCGAATTTTGGTACTCGGGTGAAATTATGTACAACTCGGAAGTTATTTGAGTCAAACAAAAAAAGAAACTCACTAATCGGTTGGAAATTGAGGCCTGGGCAAATTTTAAAGGATTATGCCCGCAAACGCACGTTTTTTAAGCATTAACCCCCCCTTTCTCCCCCTTAAAAGGCAAAATTCGAAATTCCGGCGCCGTAGTGCACAACTAGATAGTTTTCCGCGTCGAACAAAAAAAGAACCACAAAAATCGGTTGAGAACTAAGGCCTGGGCAGACGACACAAGATTATGCCCAAAAATGCACGTTTTTTGAGCATTAACCCCCCCTTTCCCCCCCTTAAAAGGCAAAATTCGAAATTCCGGCGACGTAGTGCACAACTAGATAGTTTTCCGCGTCGAACAAAAAAAGAACCAGGAAAATCGGTTGAGAACTAAGGCCTGTGCAGACGACACAAGATTTTGTCACACACACACACACATACACACATACACACACACACACACACACAGACATACACCTATGGTTTTTTCGCGGATTTGGATTCAGAATGGTCTAAAACGGATTACTGTGTGGTTATTTTTTTTTCTGTTGAGTGTTGTCCAACTTCACCCCAGATCGATCTTATAAGGACGCCCAAGTCTTACTGTGGGACGTCCTAAAAAACCCCAAATTTGGGGGGAAACCCCCAACTTGGCAACACTGGTACCATGAGAAGACTTGGGTCATGCAACACAGGATTGCCAACTCCACGGACCCAGAAACTAGTAATTATTTTTATCATCCTCATCACAACATGAAGTTTTTTTTTGTGTTGTTAGGTACAACTTGCACAACATTAAATGAAAGGTAAACAAATAATGAACAACTTTTCCACTTGTTTTGGAAACAAAATGATTTCCAAAAATCACTGCGAAATACGTTTTATTAAGTATTTACAATCGATAAAAGAAAAATATTATATACATAATTACATCGTTTTGTGGTATATAACGATACCCAATTTAATTCGAACTTAAGAATGACGCAAAATTTTCAGTCGACGTATAGTTCATCAGTGACAAGAACAGCTTGTACCTGTTTACAGTTCTGGACGTTGAAGGCAGACCATTTCATAAATTCAATTCAACAAAAACAACGTTTTTGGTTTGCTGTTCTTGGTCTGGTTTCTCCGCTCAACACCAATTTTTAGGACAAATTCGATTGTCAGTCAATAAATAATACAATTAGTCAGGTACAAGTCAAGACAGATTTGGCATAGAAAGAAGGTAACCGACAGTTGGTAGATGGACTTCAACAAATTTAACCTTTCATCACTTTTAGATGTTTTTTTTCCTTCAAAACCCGACGTGTAGGTACAGAAAATTAAGGTGGCAGTGGATTTTGAATTGTTCAACACTTCCTAATGGGGGGAGGTTAAAATGGTTATTTGAAGATGTACTGATTATGGAGTAGCGAAATTTGCTCTTTTCGGAATAGTGATAAGAAGTGGAAATTTCATCAACACCGCCATCTTGGTTTCCTGAAGGTGCAAAAGATTGAATAGGAAATTTCTGAAGGAGCAGTGGCAGCACTGGGTAGGTGACGTAGCAGGCAGAGAGTATTTTTAAACAGAGCATGAAGGTTTTTACCACCGCCATCTTAGTTTTCTCAAAGATAAGAAAGATTGAACATAGAAAAGGAAAATTCCAAAGTAGAGGCAGCACTGGGTAGTAGGTGAAGTCTTGTTGGCAGAGCAAGTTCTCAAATTGGAACCAATTGAGGTAATAAGTTTACAAGGAAGGGGAGTTAAGTATCCAAGCGCAATCTTATTTCGCTAGTTCTGGGTCAATGGCATCACTCCCGATCTACCCTCGAACTTACGCAGACATTTGACTCCCTTTATTGTAGGGAAGTACTACGGAATTTCAAACTCCTGAATGGAGAAAACTTGTACTTGCTCTAGCAAATAACTAAACTAGTCTAGGTCCAGCACAGAGATGAAAACAGTAGATCTCTGCAGGCTGTCCTATTAGCAGTGCTGCCAAATTGGAACTCATTGATAGTAATGAGTTGGCGAGAAAGGGGAAATTTTACCAATCTTACTTCTTTTGCTCTGAGTCAATGAACCCTTTTTACCCTCGAACCCCAGAGAATGTCCAAAGACAAATACAGTTGGATTCTGCAGGCTCTTCTATTGGCAGCTCTGCTAGATTAGAACCAGTAATCCATTTGCAAGGAAGGGGAGATTCCCAGCACACTCTTGCTCTGGGCAATGGGGCCTGATCTACCCTCGAACTTCTTCAGGAGTGACTACGGGTTCCAGAGAATAACTAGGTCCAGTCCAGAACACAGCTGGGCTCTACAGGGAGTTCTTTTAACAGAAAAATTGAAATCAAGTTCCGCCAAATTGGAACCCATTGACGGTATTAAGTTGGCAAGGATGGGGGTATTGCAAGCACAAATTATTCTTATTCCTCCTGCAGAGTATCTTCATCTACCCTCCACTTCGCTTCACGGTTCTTCATCAATGCATCGTCATTCCTTGAATTCCCTGTAATTCAACAAGAATCTTCAAGTCACCACCACTTTTCAACCACTCCCTTCCTACAGACGTCCTCATCAACGGATGGGTTCCAGTTAAATACAAATAAATACATTAGTACATTTATATGATCTAAACCACACATTTCTAACAATACTTGAACCAAAACATCACCCATTCAGACTTACAGTCCAAAATCCAAGTACAAACTACCAATATTGCCTATCGATTGGCACACCTGTAGCTGTAATAGCGTAGATTTTAAAAATATTTTGTTCAAATTGCCAACCATCTTACCTACCGTGTTACCCATCAATTGTCAAATCTTACGTTTCTTTCGAGATAATTACATGAGATCTTTCAGACCCAGGGGTTTTCGCTTTCCCAGAGCGAATTTTTTAACGACATAACGTACAACTTACGAGTAATTTCACTAAAATTAGACGAGAGACGCAAGTTCTTGAAGAAGAAGAATTCATCGGAAGACCGGCAGTCAAGTTTTTCTACCTGAAGTGAAAAAAATTGGCAATCAGAACATTTTTAGCTCGTCTTTTCATGTATGGAAGAAGTAGACAGCTCATCAGCTTTGTAAGCAGTGGTTCAATGAAATGGTCATGTGAGAACTGTAGTAGTACAATCAATGGGGGGGTGCGCCTGTTTTTTTTTAATAATTTTTAATCGAAGTAGACCTCATCCTGAGAATTTTGACACCAGCCGCGACCTTCTAGCGTGAGAAACCTTTTTCTATGATTTTTCAGTTTCGAATGTTTATGACGTCACAGTGTGCCTGGGGGGGTCCCGTCCAGGCTGGAGGGGCGCGTGACGTCATAAACATTTAGTCCAGTCAAATTAGCCAAAAAAAGGGGGGGGGGGGGTTTGCATTAATTCCGGACAAAGCGAAACTTTTATGGGTGACTTGTGGGTACCTATGGAACATGTTTTTAGTATATTCTACTAGATTCTCCTTGTGCTAACTTTTTGGTGCCCGAAAAACCGCGATTTTTCGGCACTTGTTTCAGTTTTTTGCCTATAACTCGTACACGATGCATCCTACGGAAAATTTTACTCAATCCTTTATTAAACAGGATGAATTTCTGCGTCGAATGACCACCTGAAAAGTTAAGATCGGTTCAGCCGTTTGGCCGAAATCGATCGTTGAAGTTTGGCGATTTTTCCCAAATTGGTTGAAAAATGGGTTACGCTCAAGTTTCAAGGCCTGTACATCAAAAACGGCGTATCCAACCAAAAAATGTCACATAATCAAAGTTGTAGAGAATCAAATTTTGTGTAAGAAAAGCATCCCCCCTTCCTCCCCCCTCCCACCCGCCCCTACCAAATGATAGAATAACGAAACAACTTCTGAGTAAACGAAATTATGAGTATTGAAAACGGTGTTGCAATCAAAAAATGTCATATAATCAAAGTGAAACGTCTGTTGTTCAACTTACTAAGGCACTGAGGTACTTGTAATACTAGAAAAGGCGAAAGAAAAAACATTCTCCTGGTCCTAACTTTTTGGTGCCCAAAAAACCGCGATTTTTCGGCACTTGATTCAGTTTTTCGCCTATAACTCGTACACGATGCATCCTACGGAAAATGTTACTCAATCCTTTATTAAACAGGATGAATTTCTGCGTCGAATGACCACCTGAAACGTTAAGATCGGTTCAGCCGTTTGGCCGAAATCGATCGTTGAATTTTGCCGCTTTTTCCCAAATTGGTTGAAAAATGGGTTACGCTCAAGTTTCAAGGCCTGTACATCAAAAACGGCGTATCCAACCAAAAAATGTCACATAATCAAAGTTGTAGAGAATCAAATTTTGTGTAAGAAAAGCATCCCCTCTTCCTCCCCCCCCCCCTCCCACCCGCCTCTACCAAATGATAGAATAACAAAACAACTTCTGAGTAAACGAAATTATGAGTATTGAAAACGGTGTTGCAATCAAAAAATGTCATATAATCAAAGTGAAACGTCTGTTGTTCGACCTAAGGCACTGAAGTACTTATAATAATAGAAAAGGCAAAAGAAAAAACATCTCCTAGATTCTCCTTTTGCTCACTTTTTGGTGCCCGAAAAACCACGATTTTTCGGCACTTGTTCCAGTTTTTCGCCTATAACTCGTACACGATGCATCCTACGGAAAATTTTACTCAATCCTTTATTAAACAGGATGAATTTCTGCGTCGACTGACCACCTTCATTTTTTAGATCGGTTCAGCCGTTTGGCCGAAAACGATCGTTGAAGTTTGGCGATGTTTCCCAAATTGGTTGATCGCCAAAACTTCAACGATCGATTTCGGCCAAACGGCTGAACCGATCTAAAAAATGAAGGTGGTCAGTCGACGCAGAAATTCATCCTGTTTAATAAAGGATTGAGTAAAATTTTCCGTAGGATGCATCGTGTACGAGTTATAGGCGAAAAACTGGAACAAGTGCCGAAAGATCGTGGTTTTTCGGGCACCAAAAAGTGAGCAAAAGGAGAATCTAGGAGATGTTTTTTCTTTTGCCTTTTCTATTATTATAAGTACTTCAGTGCCTTAGGTCGAACAACAGACGTTTCACTTTGATTATATGACATTTTTTGATTGCAACACCGTTTTCAATACTCATAATTTCGTTTACTCAGAAGTTGTTTCGTTATTCTATCATTTGGTAGGGGCGGGTGGGAGGGGGGAGGAAGGGGGGATGCTTTTCTTACACAAAATTTGATTCTCTACAACTTTGATTATGTGACATTTTTTGGTTGGATACGCCGTTTTTAATGTACAGGCCTTGAAACTTGAGCGTAACCCATTTTTCAACCAATTTGGGAAAAAGCGGCAAAATTCAACGATCGCTTTCGGCCAAACGGCTGAACCGATCTTAACGTTTCAGGTGGTCATTCGACGCAGAAATTCATCCTGTTTAATAAAGGATTGAGTAACATTTTCCGTAGGATGCATCGTGTACGAGTTATAGGCGAAAAACTGAATCAAGTGCCGAAAAATCGCGGTTTTTCGGGCACCAAAAAGTTAGGACCAGGAGAATGTTTTTTCTTTCGCCTTTTCTAGTATTACAAGTACCTCAGTGCCTTAGTAAGTTGAACAACAGACGTTTCACTTTGATTATATGACATTTTTTGATTGCAACACCGTTTTCAATACTCATAATTTCGTTTACTCAGAAGTTGTTTCGTTATTCTATCATTTGGTAGGGGCGGGTGGGAGGGGGGAGGAAGGGGGGATGCTTTTCTTACACAAAATTTGATTCTCTACAACTTTGATTATGTGACATTTTTTGGTTGGATACGCCGTTTTTGATGTACAGGCCTTGAAACTTGAGCGTAACCCATTTTTCAACCAATTTGGGAAAAATCGCCAAACTTCAACGATCGATTTCGGCCAAACGGCTGAACCGATCTTAACGTTTCAGGTGGTCATTCGACGCAGAAATTCATCCTGTTTAATAAAGGATTGAGTAAAATTTTCCGTAGGATGCATCGTGTACGAGTTATAGGCAAAAAACTGAAACAAGTGCCGAAAAATCGCGGTTTTTCGGGCACCAAAAAGTTAGCACAAGGAGAATCTAGTAGAATATACTAAAAACATGTTCCATAGGCACCCACAAGTCACCCATAAAAGTTTCGCTTTGTCCGGAATTAATGCAAACCCTAACTGCTAATTTGACTGGACTAATTCGAAACTTCGAAAAATCGTAGAAACAGATCTACTCATCCAAAAAGAGAACGGCTGGTTTCAAAATTCTCATAATGAGGTCTAGTTTATATTATTAATAACAATAAACAGCTTTTCCGACCCATCCGCACACCACATTGCCACTAGAGCATTGCCTCCTTCAAGCTTATCAGTTTTTGCTTTCAAACAGGAGTTGAGAAATCGTGAAAAATCGATTTTTTGATAAGATTGACAAATGGAGGCGCTAGTTTTCAAAGCGTCAATAGATTATCTTTGGAACGGAGTTGACTATATCCCCTTGAAAAGCGAGTTTGAATGATCAGTTACTTCAAAAGCTACCGGTAGACACAGTCGAGGGCACCTTCATCCATTCACTTTCAAAAAGTAAGTTCGTACTAGTTAATTTATAAGTTCGTTGGTTAATTTATATAAAATTGTTTCCCTAGAGAGGACCTTTTTGGGCAGGTCAGTTTTGTTTGGACTTCCCGCCTATTTGAGGCGGGAGACCAAAAAGCAGTGCTACCAACCCTCAAGTTGGTTCCTAGTTCTGCCGCTTGGCGAATCAGTTCACAATTACTTCTGATCATGCAAACGTTAGGTGGTCCTATTTAGCAATAATGAACCAGAACTAGAACAGGAGAATAATAATAAGAAATGAATAATTAGGTCCTTCAATGAGCAGAATAGTTCTATGCAGCCGCTGCCATTCAGATCATTGGGGTAACCCTGCCGACAACGCCCGCCCGCCATGTTGCTCCATGCTCCTATCCGTTATACCCGCTGTTAATTTTCATCTTAGTTCATCCGTTTTAGATCAATATATACTGTTGTCAAAACTCTTATATTGTGACCGTTTTTAGTTCTTTATCCCGAGAAAAGAAACAAGTTTACTTAGTCGGGTCTTTCCTTCTAATTCTTCCATGTTTGGGGTTTCATTCTTAGAATATGAAAAGAATAGTTTTCAGACCTATCCCGTTACTCAACCGCAAAAGTGACCGTCAAAGCCCAGAGATAAGTTGACAGTAAGCCAATAATTTGCCCGTGGAACCTTTCCACAGAGCGCAGTATCCACAGAACCTGTGATCTTGATGAAATGTTGACAATATTGGTGACAACCCAGCTGCCAATTTTAGTGGAGTATGTAGAATCCCTAAAAGTGGCTGGCCTGTGACTAACCTTTCTATTCATAACAGTACTTGTTTTTTATTATTGTCAATTGTCTTTATTTGTCATTCATTACCAAGGATAAACTAAAACAAAGCGTGGCTCCAGCACTTGGAATACCGGTGGCAATCATTTCCAGCTGGCTTACTCACTGGGGGCGGTAAGCAACGTGATTGTGAGCTCTAGGTTGACATCCCCGGACTCATTGAGCTAATAATAATAAAAAACGCTCCTAACCTTGCTTATATCGAAGCCTTTCTAATCAGTGAAACCTTCCTCAACATTGATTTACAGCCATCTTAATCATCCCACAATGGAAATAAACGAATCCCTGTTCTCCCTCTGAGGCCTTGTACTACAGTTCCAGGCTAGCCTTTATCTCCTGTTTATCGACTTTGAGAAGGCCTTTGATAGAATTAACCGCGTCGAGATTTGGAAGTGCTTGAGGAAGTATGGTGTTCCACAAAAGTTGATCACAATGTTGACTGAGGCGTACAATGGCTTTGCATGCCAAGTTGTGCATCAAAGTAACTTGTCTGCCCCTATCTCTGTGACGTCACGTGTGAAACAAGGTTGCATCCTTCCACCTACTATCTTCCTGGTCGTCATGGACGAGGTATTGCGCAGGGTGAATGAGGAGAAGCATAGAGGGATCCAGTGGACACTCACCCAAAGGCTCGAGGACCTAGATTTTGCAGATGATATTTGTCTTCTGGCATCTAGGTTCCAAGACATCAGGGACAAACTAGCAGACCTGGAATCCATTGCTCGGTATTATGGACTGAAGGTGAACGCCGTCAAAACCAAAGCCATGCGAGTCAACGTTTCTACCAATCATCCCCTCCATGTAAATGGAACGACGATCGAGGACGTTGAAACCTTCACATACCTGGGCAGTGTAATAACAAAGAAGGGTGGCACAACTGAGGACGTAGCAGCGAGAATCTGCAAGGCTAACGCTGCTTTTGTCCAGCTGTACCCAGTTTGGCGCGCTAGGGAGATCACACACAACACGAAACTGAAAATCTTCAGCTCGATCGTCAAGGCAGTCCTCCTGTACGGTTGTGAGACTTGGAGAGTCACGAAGAGCGAAATGAATAAGCTCCAAGTGTTCATCAACCGATGTCTCAGGAGGATTTTCCGCATCTTCTGGCCCAACGTGATCTCCAACCAAGACCTATGGAAGAGAGCCAACGAGTCCCCAATTGACGCCCAGATCAGAAGAAGGAAATGGAATTGGCTGGGGCACACTCTCCGCAAGGAGCACGATGCAGTCGAGCGGCATGCACTCAGCTGGAATCTGCAAGGAAGGCGCAAGAAGGGACGGCCGCCTATAACCTGGCGCAGAAGCGTGGAAGCGGAGGCTCTGATGGCTGGGAAGTCTTGGGGTCAGTTGAGGAGCCTGGCTCAGAACAGGGTTCGCTGGCGATCCTTTGTCGAGGCCCTTTGCTCTGATAAAGAGCCATAGGAAATAAGTCAAGTAAGTCAAAGTCATCTTAATCCCACAGTGGAAATAAACGAATCCCTGATCTCCCACTGAGGCCGTGTACTACCTCAATAAGACCTAGTGGGTCTTAGGCCCGCTTTCACCAAAGATTCGAAACGAGTTTAAACCAAAGGAGGAGATGTTAACCAATCAACATCTTTCACCAGACTGATTTAAGAGTTTAAACTCCATCTCTGGAGGGGGGGGGGGTTCTGGCCAAATAAACTAGCTAATCTCGCTTAACACATTCAATGCAGCATGATGCCAATCCGCGTCATGCTTCCCCTTTCCAAAAAGCCTGCATGAAGAGGATCCACGTCATCGTCTGTTTTCCTTTCAATGTTGCATTTTGATAAACAGAGTGGCTGGATCGCCCTGTAAATTTCCGAGAACCTCCATAGGATGATGGACTTCCAGTGAGCCAAGTTCAAAAAGGTTTCATTTCAAAAGAAATTTTCTCAGCATGAATACCACCCCACTTCCCGCTCAAACTCAACATGGGTGGAAATCAACTTCGTTTTTTCCCAACTTTTTTGGACGCTGACTCGAATGTGTTAACTACAAATTCACTGATTTGTTATCACAAACGCACTACGATTGTTTTTGAAATGAATTTGGCATCGCGAATTATTTTTGACTCGTCTGACCATGACAACTACGTCCCTAGGCATATTTCGCTACCTCGGTCGACTGCCGGGGGGGGGGGGGGGGCTCTCAGGAGAACCCTTATAATTGTCCCCCACTCTTGAAATCATGCAAGGTCACCCCCCCCCCCCCACACAACCTCCGAGGACGCTGAGCTCTGTGAGAAGGTTCCATGGGCCCCATTAATGACACTCTAGTAATCAGATAACAGAAAAAGTCCCAGATGTCTACTTACCGCTAGTTATATCACAGTCACAGACTATTCACGTAGTTTTTCACTTGTTGGTTGTCGTTTTTTCTTTTAGCAGCCAGTTTCGCTTTCTGCATTTTTATCAAGCTTCTCAGTTTATGATTCAGTTCGAGGTTGGTCTGCTTGAGAGATTTCAGTTGCACCGTCAGTTGAACGTCTTCTCTCTTCAATAGCGCAAGCAGGTCGCGAGAGTCGTTTAGTATTTTGACTTTGGGGGCAGCACGAGGGTTTCCATCCCTGAAAAAGAATACCTGAATTGGTAACCTGAGATGAGCGTGAGACTGATTAAAATCAGAAAAGGTAGGGAAACTAAGTCTATGGCGTTCATACATGCAATTTCCTAAGAGCTCCCAAGGAGCTGAGAGTAGGCTTAGAGGCGATTTTGGGCTTAACACTCAGCATGCCCGCCTATTCTTAGAATAACGCCTCTGACAGGATTTTTAATACCGGCGAGAGCTTCCTATCATTAGAGTTCCTAGTAGGGTCGATCCGGCGCTCCGGAACCAGATCGTCCGCCATGTTTTCAATACGGCGCGCCAGATTGCCTCCTAGTGACGAATTCGACCATAACAATATGGCGCCGTATCGGATACAGCGTGTTCTTATCACAATTTGGCGCCGGATTGAGAGCATGGAAGAAGTATAATCTTCCATGTCGAGAGTGTGTGTGTAATACGTCACGCCATATCAAAAACCACTAGGAACTCTCTATTGTGATGCCATAATGATTCGGCCATCAGAGGCAAGAGCTGTGTGGGATGCCATATGGCAACGCCCTCGCTGAGAGTGTTAAGGGGAGTAGTCCTGCGGAAGCCTCTTTCCATGTTATTTCCACAGTTCCCACAATTACGTACCAATGATATGAAATGTTAAACTAAAGTTCTTAGTAATTGGAAGTTTCTCTGCAGTTAATTTTGTTTGATGGCGTCACCACCCATGTCTTGCTTGCCCCTACTCAGACCTTAAGGGGTTCTCAGACGCCGTTCGTTCCTTGTTCCGGGTCAGTATTTCCCTAAATTACAGGGTCTCAAACTTTAAAAAATGGAACCTTAATTTGAAATTTTCAAGGATTTTCGAAATTCATCAATAATTGCCAGCCAAAAGTGGGAAAACCCGTTTATTCAGTTAGTGTTTTTCCCACTTTTCGCCAGCAATTGTTTGATTTTGATGAATCCAGCAGCAATCTGTTAGTTTTTCAATCCCAAGGAGATGCACTAATAAATTTCGAAAATCCTAGAAAATTTCAAATGTAGGTACTATTTTTGAAACTTTGAGATATACTAATGCGGAACAAACAGCGACCAACTGATACACTCCTTGATAACATCACACTTACATACGTACATACATACATACAAAATTAATGCATTTTCTATCAATAAACAGGCTGTAGATAATCCAAACGGTTTGATGATAACCCCTTTCCTCATTTCTGTTCGGATTAATGCGACCTGATTTTCGCTCATATACCTGAAAAACCTCGTAAGTCTGATAAGGATATATTCTGATAGAGGAAGTGTGTCTGCGATCCCTCCCAAAATCTCTCGTGTGCAAACCAACCAGTTTTCCCATAATCAGTTGGGAAAAAACCTGTAAATCACAGGTCCTTCCAGATTGGTACAAAGACCTTGTAAGTCTGTGTTCCGCCATTGAGGAAAGTGTTGCTCCCCGCTGGATTCGGAAAAGTAAGTGTTTTTCAGTATTACTGATTATTACTACTACTAGTCATGTATTTTTATTAGATTTCTAAAGACTATTTTACCAAATCTATGGAGCCTATGCGTCAGGAAACGTGGATTTAGGGTGAACGAACGAGAAAAATCCATAGAAATAGGCTTACAAGGAATTCCATTCCAAGCTGACTTTCGCATTGGAAAATGTGGCAGACTTACACGCTTTACCTACTCATTTTTCTCAAATTTGTGTGAGAAGAACGATGACTATTGTTTTTTTCTGAATTATTAACATCATTCATTTCATTTTCCCATTTACAGATTGAAGGGCCTAAGTGGGGATACTTTCCAGAGGCCAGTAAAAGCTACTTAATCCTCAAGCCTGGGCTAGAAAACGAGGCTCACGCCTTATTTGAGGGCACTAATCTCAGAATGGTGAACTCTCAACGTTTCCTAGGCGGCCATATTGGAGATCAGACCTCAGCAGCCGAGTTTGTCAGAGCCAAAGTTCAGGGATGGGTCGAAAATACAAAGAAAGTGGCCACTGCCACAAAACAAAGCCCTCAGGCTGGTTACGTGGCATTCACAAAATCATTGTCCAGGGAATGGGTGTTTTTACAGCGAGTTGTAGGAGAGAGTTCTGAGGAATTCGAACCTCTAGGAGACTGCATCCGCCGAGTCTTCATTCCAGCGCTTGTGGGAGAAGCTGTCAGCAACTGGGAAGCTGAACTCTACGAGTTACCTGTCAAACTAGGAGGATTGGCCCTGGAGGATCCTGTTAGAGCAGCCAGTGTGAATTTTAATGCTTCAAAGAGGTCCAACTGCATGTTGTCAGAAGCCCTTGAGACTGGAGGGAGCTTTGATCACAACCAGCATGAAGACCGGGTGCGAGAAGTACAGGAAGAGGAGAAAACCCTGAACATAGCTGCTGCCATAGCTAAACGGGAAAGGCTGCTCCATGACAGTAGTTTACCTCACCGACAGAAGAGAGCCATGGACAGGATCTCACAGAGCCACCATTCGTCATAATGGCTGACAGTCATACCACTCCATCGGGATGACCTGGATCTTTCCCCGACCCAATTCCGTGATGCCATCGCCGTGAGATTTGGACGTGAACCGATAGGACTCCCTCGCCATTGTGATGGATGTGGGGCTCAAATGGATTTAGACCATGGGCTAAACTGTAAGAGAGGAGGCTTAGTCAAGCAAGGGCATGACCAAATAAGAGACCAATGTGCGAAAATGGCCAGCCTTGCATGGAGGTCAGTTGGTCTAGAACCCGTCATGGTAGAAGGTGAGGAGGGAAATCATCGGCTGGTAGCAGATATAAAAATTCACGGAGTGTGGAACCAGGAGAGGACGGCGTACTTCGATACCCAGGTCGTGAACCCTGACGCCCCCTCTTATGGTTCCCTCAACTGGAATACTATCGCCCAGAGCGCTGCAAATGCCAAGCATAGAAAATATGACACAGCTGCTGAGGACCTGAGAGGCTCGTTTACCCCCCTCGTGGTAGCCTGCGATGGAACTCTCCACAAAAAATATGACAAATTCCTGAAGAGGCTGGCAGAGGTACTGTCCGAGAAGTGGGCCAAGCCTCTCTCTCAAGTGACCTGCTGGGTACGTGTCAAAACACAAATGGCCGTAATCCGAGCAGTGTCGATGAGACTTCGTGGATGCCGAAGGAGAGTGCGGTGCTTAGGACCTGAGGATGGTGCTCTAATGCCTATATAACCCTTCAACAACTTCATTCATTTGGAACTTAAAATAGTAAATTCAAAATTCAACAGACATCGACATCAAAATTTGACAGTGAACTCACTACATAGAAACATCACCGTTATGGCTGCTTGTTTTAGTTATGTTGTTACTGTTGTTGTTGCTGCTGATTTTGGTATTATAATAAATACTTGTTTTAACATCATTATTATAAAAAATTTCCAGTCTCATTTAAAACTGCTGTTTCCTAGCTCGTACCTAGATAACTTATTGAAGACTCCACAAAGGCACTTACCTAAAGACTTTTCCCCCTAAATCTCAAGAATAAAAAATGCATTTTCAAGTACCCTGTGACACGATTAATTTGATTTTGTTATTGCTTCCTTGCTTTTAAAAAAATGTAAAGGTGTAGCGACGTACGTGGCATGTTGGAAGTCCAACCAAGCTTTGGTCGCCAGAATATCAATAAAAATTGAAACATTTTGTAGAAAACGTCTTAAAAATTAAGTTTGTCAGAGCAGTTTTTATTAACCCCATTAGTCCTACAGAAATCTAACTGAAACCCTTGTAAGTCCTCTGCATGGTATGACGAAAAACTCGCATGTCTTAAAATCGTTCTCATATAGGGTGGAGTGGGGTGAATGTGGAAATGGGGCAAATGCGGAAATGGTTTTGAAAATGGCGCCATTTGAGCGCCTTGCCTCAGAAACCTTCTCAATGTGTACCCAGTTATGTTGGTAACCCTTACCTGTCGGAAAAGGCGGGCTCTCGCCAGTCAGCTGCTTATTCCTAACGTTATCCTGACTCACTAGTGATTAGCTCTTCAGACGAGTGGCGGATTTTTGCCAAGAAATAAGTTTTCCATGAGGTGCAGTGGGGCAGTAACGTCTGTTCTGTCTTGAAACTTCTTTACATGAGTCAGTTTAACAGTTCTCATTATGAAATCGTTTATATCACGATCATTTGTAGAAATGATAACATGGGTTACATTTTCCCCAGCAAAATTTCAGTATGGGGTAAATGCGGAAGTACAAAATAAGCACCCTATAACAACTATTAGACTGAGTTACCTGTCTGTTCTAGGACAAAAATTGGAGATGAACCTTTAAAAATACACATTTTGTTTCCAACACGTTGAATTTCTTCATTTTCCTCTCCCACTTTCGAAATCAGGCCTCAAGGGAAAATTATTCATTCAAGAAAGAGTCATTTGAAAGATAAAGTGCAAACCAGTTGGCGCAGGAAAGTTCATTTTGGTCATAAAAAAGTGGAGGAGAAAACAATTAAATATAGCGTTCTGTTCGTATTGAAATGGGCTTTGTTTGCATTTACCCCATTAATGCAACTAAATGTTTTTATGGGATTCGCAGGTCGTTTCCGCATTTGCCCCGATTAGTGGAGCAAATGAGAAAGTTGGTTGGAATGTTAAAAAACACAGTTAGGACCATGAGAAGTAAATCTTTTGTACAATTTGAAGAGTGCATCGTAAAATAAGCTACTCATTAAAAAAAAAGTGAAACTAGCGTTTTCAAAGGAAAGTTACAGAGGATCAAAGTTGAACTATTGAAATTTTGGGTCGCAATTGCCCCACTCCACCCTAAGTAATTCTCTTTATTCAAGCTGTTTAAGCCATTGATTCATTCAATCGATCAATACTGAGTCGCATGATGGTCGATTGCTCGCCTCAAACTCATTTGGATCATTTTTATGCAGTTTTTTTCTGTCTCCTGAAAAGTTGAAAACTTCGGATTTACGAGGTTTTCCAGGTATATGAGCGTTGTACATATAGGGGGTTTTCAACAGCCCAATGTAGAATACGAGCAACATGATAATCCTAGTAGACGATCTCTGGATCTTACCCGAGTCCTATTACTCTGGACAGAGTGGAAAATTGATTGGCGAGCTCCATCCGTCTTAATCGCTCCATGACGTTGTGTTGCTGTCTGGTCGAGTGACGTTCGTCTTCATCCCCGTCATCAGAGACGCGCTGTTTTTTGGCCTTCCTCTCTTTTTTGAATGTCCCCTCGAACGTTCCTCTTTTTCTGAGGTAGTAGTCTTGACGCAGGTTGAAGGCAGTCAAGTCGACTTTTTCAACATCGATGCTCCCCTCGGGTGACCTGCTGCCGCTATGAAATAACCACAACTTCAGTCGAAATGAAGAGTATGGAATACAAAGTGTGTCTTACTCATTAAAGCCTCTATTGGTTGTTCTATTGTGACGTCACACTTTAAATCGACACTAAGATGGGGGGGGGAATAAAAATATCGAAATGTCACCTCATAAACGTGGTAGGTCACCTACACGTAGATGGTAGTAGTAAAGTAAAGTAAACAACCATTTCAGGTTGGATTTCGTCCGACTGCCATTCCTGGCATTGCGGACGTCATCAGCTGTCTTGCAAAGGGAAGATCAGAATTTGTTTTGATGTTGTCGCTCATGGCTTCCCATTGCCTCACCGCCCTGGGTTGGGACGAGGGGGCGATGAGAGCCGCCGAAAAACGCAAGCTGCCAGCGATGAGCTTTGAACCCACGATCCCCGCAGAGGTCGATTCAAATTCAACCGCCAAACAACGACCGTAGCCACACAGCTGTCCCCAGAGGAGAGATCTGATGCGATCCACATGTCCACTTCGTCAGAAATGACGCAAACTAATGATTACAAGTAATTGATTCAAGTTAACTCAACTACGAGTAGATGGTAGGTGATCACACCTCATTAACTGGTAGGTGATCGTGGCGACTGATTAGCTGCAAGTATTTTTTAAGCCTGAAGGCCAACATTCAATAAGATAACCAGTGTTTTCGTGTCTGATGGGCTGACGTGTATTGTTCACTCCTGAAGGGAAATGAAACGTGGCGAATTTCAAAAAATGTGTTTCTTTCACAACCAACTTCTAGCTGACGGATGTCAGGTATAACTCAAAAGAGGCTTTTTAGATGTAACACTAAACAGAAGATTTATTTGATAAATTTACAAGGCGTGGTGACACGATTCAGCAACCGTGTTGACCTGAATAGAGAACGAAGAAGATAAAATACTGTGTTTATATAGGTTTAGTTTCCAGTTCCACAAGTAAAAAAGATTTTCCAGAGTTAATCAATGTTCAACTTCTATGTCAAATTAACCATGAATCGTAACTAGCACAGGTTTTTAGTGTTGTTTTGCTTATCTCTATCACATTCACAACCTAACATTGGTATCAGTTGACACTCACAATTCAGGGCTCTGAGGAAATCGGTGTCGTGGAGTCTTCTCTCCAGAGATGGAGTTCTTTTTTGGTTTCCTTACGAGTCTTGCTCCCCCCCCCCCCCCCTGTCGAGGTTTCTACAGTGGTTGGTGAGCTTCTCCATATTCAGGATGGAAGAACTCGTACAATTGTCTTGGTGGGGGCCAGACAATGCCAGTTATCACTGGTCGTTGAGGACCGGTAATCCTCTCCGCACGTATCTATGCATATAGTAATAAGGTTTTCAGGAAGGGAACAGACACGATGTCCATCCCAGTCACTGGGAAAAGAGCCTCAGTGACCTAGGGCTCACACCGACTGCCCCTCTGGGAGCCAGGGTCGTTGAAGACGACACTGGGTATTGGCAGAGGGGTTGTGGGACGTGCCTTCCTAAGGGCCAGCTCATAGGCATGGCGACGGCAGCCGCGGCAATCAGCTGGATCTCGTTGCTGAGAGTGGTCTTCCGGACAGTTGGGCAATGGTTTTCTTCGGCGGTAGAAGTTCTTCAGTCGTTGCCAGAATTCCTTGCACGCAGGGCACCTCCAGCTGAAGAGCTGACTAGCTTTTTTGGTGCAGACTGGGCAGATAACGGTGGGTCCGCTAGCTCTCTTCTTCAGTTTGAGGACCAGTTGGGGCTTGGTAGGATATTTCAGGCAATCCTCCAGAATCACCTGTGCCTCACAGAACGGAGTGGCAAGCCATGGTTGTTGGTGGCTGTCTGTGGGCGAACAAGGATCTGAGTCACGCAGTGATGAAGCCAATTCATGGTCATGTGCTGACTTGGTTGGAGGGGTTGGTGTGGTCGATGATGACCACTGTAAAGGGGAAGTTGTTGGAGAGTAGGCCAATTCAGTTTCAATTTTGACTGTGATCACATCAGGTGGCTCTGCAGGCATTTGTACAGTGGCCTCAGAGCCTGTTGTCCTCGCCGCAGGTGGCTCCACAGAACTCTGTGCCTTGGCTGCCTCCAACGCTTCCCGTGCCATGTCCCGCTCACGGCTGAGAGTATCACGGTCTTCTACCCACTGTCTCTGACGATCCAGAAGCACATCTCGCTCTTGGACAATGCGTTGATATGCTGGAAGCCATCGTGCTATTTCAAGGAAGGTGACCATGGCTGCGTCGCTATTCGTAATTTTGGCCATGCTCGAATCTGTATGTGTTGTGAATTTCACATAATTTGCCAGGCCTTCCATGTGTACCCAAGGATCATGGATTGGCTTTGGGGTCTCCACGAAACCACAAGGCTGTTTGTTCAGATGTTCCCAATCCTTTTCCACCTGTTCTCTCATAGCCTGAATGAAGGGGTCAGGCGGCGGCGGTTCTCTGCTCAATGGGCAATGCTCCACTTGCTGTTGCGCCACCCTAAAACAAAGGAGAGTCCTTATGTGTCATCCTGCCTAGGAAAAGTGCTTATGATATCTCAGAATACTTTATGTATTGGGAACCAGCCCAAAAGTTTTTTGATCCATGCACTTTGGCATGCAGAAGTGTGAGGTGATGACCTGAAGGGCCCAACTGAAATTTTGGTGACCTGAAGGATCAAAGTATAGTTGTTTGTGTTTGTTACTACTCTCTTAGTCAGTACGTAATTTTCCCAAGTGGTGGATGCACAGGCTGGTTGCATATTCTCAATGCGTAACTGGGTGGGAGGATCATTGTCATTTGCACTTGATTCTTCCCATGACTTGGTTTCTACATTTGTTTCAGTCATCTCAGAATGGTGCATTGCATCCAAAAAGGCTTCATCAGGAACTCCCAGAGCGAACACTGGCTTTAATCCGTTGATATGGGCTGTTTGTCTTCATATGGAGGCTACATGTCCCATAAGTAGAATTGACCTCCTACTATGAAAGATTGAGCTGCCTGTCTCGAATTTATCGTGATGCTTCGTTTTCTCCAGGCCTTCACGAGCATTGGGTGGTTGCGTTGTGGGCAGTATGCAGATTCTTCAGCACAGAAGTCTTGTCCAAGGTCTCAGTCTCTACAGTTTTTTTTTTTTTTTTTTTTTTGAAGTCTGAGTTCTCTCCCATATCTGAGGACATTTGGGGTAAATCACGTATTCTTGTGCAGGAATTACCCCACAGAAAGAGGAATATCGTCCCTATCACAGTGTTACAACTTTGAAGAAGGCCATTCATCTCCTACATGGTCTGTCATTGTTTTGATCACCTCCGTGCCAGAGGTCTACTGTGTGCCATGGCCATTGTCACTTCCTTCGGATGAGTTAAGGAACGTAGAGCTGATCGTGTCAATGACCACTTGAGAAGGAAAGATCAGTTCGAGTGTGCTCTTAATACGATAACGTCTTGTCAATTTACACAGAGAACAAAAATCGTAAGGGAAATAGTTCCCTCGTGTCACTTTTCCTTTGTATAACCAAGAAATGGATGCACAAGTTCTTTTTCAATACAACCATAAATCGAAAATAGCACGGTATCTTAGTGTCTTAATGTTATTGCTTATTTCTATCACATTCACAACCTTATATTAGTATAAGTTTACACTCACGATTCAGGGCTTTGAGGAAATCGGTGTTGTGGCGTGGTGATGGTGTGGTTGGGGTTTTCTCTCCAGATGTCATAGGGTCTGCAATGACAAGGCAGCAAGATAGTTTGAGGAGCAAGGGCATGTCAGAACCATGTTGGCTGCCGTGGTGGGCCGAGTCTATCATTACTACTTGGAAGAAAGCTGGTAGTGTATGTTCTCAAGATGGAGTTTCCTGGGTTTCTTTGAGCGTCTTCCCCCTCCTGTCCAGGTTTCTTCGATGGTTGGTGAGCTTCTCCACGTTCAGGGTGGAGGATGGAAGTACTCCCCCCGATTGTCTTGGTGGGTAACATCTATAGTGTTGGTTAATGCTTTGGTGGGAGCCAGGCCACGCCCAGTTATTGCTGCCCTGATGATCTCAGGATTGGCAATCCTCCCCCTATGCATATTGTGTAACAGGGTTTTCAGGAAGGGAACTGGAGATCAAGTCCACCCCTGTCACTGAGCCTTGTGGCCTCCTGTTCTACATGATAACCCACCATTACCCTTCTATTCACCTTGGAAACTAGGTGGTTTGCAAATTTCGCCATTTTGTTTGTTATTGTGCTAATATTTCCAAGAAACCAGTCGTGTTTGAAGTAGGTACTTACCAAAGTGGTACTTTTTCTTGAGGAACAATTTTTATAATTATATTTCTTGTAAAAAAAAAAAAAAATCCTGAATAATTCTTTACCTAGCGTCTTTGTTCAATCAACAGGTCAGTAAATGAGATCTAGGCTGAATTCCTTCCCAATCGATGAGAATGAGATTGTAGGAAGCGCTAGTGTTTCAAACTACTGCTGAGTGTTCCTAGATCCTTCCCCTTCAAACACAACCTATCATGCTCGATCGTGGAAACATTCTATCATATAATTCCATGCATCATTCGGGAGATTCTCATGCTGCACATTGATTTTGCTACTTGCGTTTACATTAATTCGAGAAACTCAAACGTACCTTATAACATCGGACAAATCTTGGTTGCGAGACTCAGATGACTTTGAATGAACTCCCAGCTGATCCCAGAAGTTGACTTCTTGCAATCTGAATCAAAATTCGGCAATTGTAAGAACTGGAGAAGACGACAATAAAATACAAGTTGATTTGGTTGGTCTAGCTTGTCAGCTACTAGGATACTATAACTCAAATTGGTACAAATGGTTATTGAACTGCAACTCTTGACAACTATTGTGTTGGCAGTAATGTCTACGCCAGCTGACCATTATTCAGTATTGGGCTGTCAGTAATGTCTATGGCAGCTTACTGTAAACGATTAACTAATTATCATTAACTTAGGATAAACCAGTCTAAAAATTCGTATTCTCAAAATTATTTCTACAATCGACACCGGGAATTTGGGAAGAAAGTTGCTTTTTCAGACTTTTGAGAGTTCTTATTTCACTAAATGAGGAATACACGATTCCTTCGACTTTGGAGCCATCTATGAAGTTGAAACAATTACTCTTTCAAACCCAGCAATGGATTCTACTGACGGAAGTATAACTCTGGAAGCTGGACATGATTTCTCACTTCCCAGACTAAATATCAATAAATTCGGGTCAAAATTACCACTTTCAGGGAAGAAGCAATCCATTCAGGATATGCAACCCCCTCCCTGGAAGCAGTGGACGGATCTCGCAATTCCCAGATGGGACCAGGAGGGAGTGGAAGGACAGGACCCACCTTCCAAAACTTGGTACCTGTTTGCAGAGCACCACAGGGCGAGCCATCTATCTAGCTATATTAACTAGACAGGTTGGTTCCTGAGTTCAAAGCAGAGACTCATGCTGAGGGAAGTCCCCATGAGGAAGCCACCTCTCCCCTTTACAGCCTCCATGGTCCTAGCCCATGAAGCAGGGTATGCTCGACAATGAACTTCAACCTCTGCTGGGGGAGAGGCAGCTGACACTGACCTGAGTCAGTGTGTGGGTAGCCTGGGGCTCCCCCTCGTGTGGTATTGATAATTGACGAATTCAGGGAGTCTCTGCCAGTCACCGTTCGTTCCTCGTTCCAGGTTAGCATTTCCCTAAATTACTGGCGTTCAAACTTTGGTGCATTGGTGCAGCAGTCTAGGGCAGTGGTCCGCAACCGGGGTGCCACGGCACCCTGGGGTGCCGCAAGATTTTGAGATCGGAATAACTTTTTGTGTAATAAGAAAGGAGAAACTGCAATTTATTGGGACACGATTGAACTAAACACATCCCAAAACACTAACAGATCCGCTACCAAGGCATTGCAAGCCACCTAATGAACTTGAAACTGGCTCTCAACAAATACTTCCCGGACCTGGACATCAAAAAGCATGACTGGATTCGAAATCCGTTTTCCACCATGGTGCAAGTAGAAGGCATGCCTCTTCAAACCGAATTTATTGATTTGAGAAACGACCGAACTCTACAACTCAAGATCAATGACGTCCCACTGAACACCTTTTGGATTGACGTTGCAGCAGAATATCCTCAGCTGTCGAAGAAAGCAATTAACATCCTTCTCCAGTTCTCAACTTCGTGGATGTGCGAACATGGATTTTCGACACTTCCGACCATGAAAACGAAAAAAACGGCAAAGAATGTTGGAAAGCACATTAGAGGACTACATGAGGGTTTGCCTTTCCCAACTGCCTCCTAGAATCCCAGAAATTTGCCGAAAACATCAGGGACGAATTTCACATTGATTTGAGTTACCTACCACTATAAAAAAGAATTAACATTTTACTTACCTACCTACCTATTAATTAAAGTTTTTGTGCTCTTTATTGAAAACTTGTTTCTATTCCGAAATTATTACACTGCGAAATTTTGTGTTTGTATGGTGGGGTGTCACAGGGTGAGGCTGTCACGAAAAGGGGTGCTGTGACTCAAAGAAGGTTGCGGACCACTGGTCTAGGCAATTGAAAAACTAAACGATTACCGCTGGAATCATCAAAATCTAACAATAATTGTCACAGAAAAGTGGGAAAGCTGTTCATTCAGTTAGAGTTTTTCCCACTTTTCGTCGACAATTATTGTTCGACTTTGATGATTCCAGGAGGCAATATTTTAGTTTTTCAATTCCCAAGGTAGATGCGATAATAATTTTAGAAAATCTTGAACATTTCAAATTTAGGTACAACTTTTAAACTTTGAGCGCCGGTTCTTGAGAGATATACTAACTTGGAACGAACAGCGACCGACTGAGACCCCCTATCTGGTACCCCTGCTATCCCCAGACGCCCAACCAGGTTGCGGGCTGGAAGCAGATGATTGGTCCCTGCCTCCTAATAGTCAGTCCAGGAGCCCAGGGCCAGAAACATGACTGATTTCATTATTTGTGTCACATTTATAAAACCAAAGTATCCAACCCCCTGAGCAAATAAATTGCTGTCTGCCATGGCAAAGCCAATGGAATACAAAATGGCGGAAAAATGGAAGTCAAGTCTGCCGCCTAAGTTCCCACTGTGGTTTCATGACGGCAGACAGCCTGCAAGGCTCTTCACAAGCGCTCCCGTCTGAGAATATTAAAGTCTCGTGAGTACTGAAATCAGTCAGATTTCTTCAAAATTGTTCTACTTAACATGGCCGCCATTTTGTATTTCATTGACTTTGACATGGCAGAAAACAATCTATTTACTCAGGGGGTTAGAAACTTTGGTTTTATATATGTGACACAAATAATCAGTCATATTTTTGGTCCTTGGCTCCTGGATTTTAATCCCTAACCTCCTATCTGAGGTGATTATCACAGCCCTAACGTTAAGGGGGTACATGAGAGGCAGGCATACGCACATCGGTACCCACAAAGGTAAAACAAACATCAATTCCCAGACTACGAAAATGCACTTTGAAATCCTTGAATACAAATAACTAGGAAGAAGACTTACTTTTCTTCGGATTCATTGGAATCTCCATTCCCGCCTTCCAATTTCACAGCAGCTTGAGACTCAAAAAGGACATCTTCTTCCTTAATACTGAAAAATGAAAGGTGAAGATGAAATCGTTGAATTTCTAAGGCAGATTCGAATTTATAGACTAATTAGGTGTAGGTACATCAGTTATTGGGGGGGGGGGGGGGAGGCCTTCCAATTTCACAGCAGCTTGAGACTCAAAAAGGACATCTTCTTCCTTAATACTGAAAAATGAAAGGTGAAGATGATACCGTTGAATTTCTAAGGCAGATTCGAATTTACAGACTGATTAGGTGTAGGTACATCAGTTATTGGGGGGGGGGGGGAGGTCTGGTCTCAATAGAATGACCTAGAATTTCGGAGGCTCAAATTGGAGTCAAAATCTCACAAGTATTTCGGGCTTTCAATATCCACAAGGGAGGGTCTTAACTGAAGGCTCAGAGGCAGAAAAGCACTTGTAAGAAAACAAGATTCGATGACTTATATTGTTGAACAAAACTGACTTTAAAATATTGAGGTTGAAAAGCAATATGAAGAACACTGATCATGACAAACGAAAGAGGGTAACCTGATCTACATCGTTCGCCAAACCTTGTACCCTCGAGATAAGGTTTCGAAATACCATACTGAATCATCAAGTAGAAATGAGGAAGGTTACCTTTCGAAGAACTTCAATTCAGTCTTTGGTTTCTCCTCCTCTGCATCGTTTTCGTCTTCTTCTACCTCGTTTTCGCCATCTTCAACTTCTCCTACAACTTCCTCGAAATTCGAATAACCGAGGTTCCGAAGGTAGTCGACAGCGTCCACCAATACGAATTCGTTTGGTCTGAAAATCGAGTAAACAGGAAAATTCGTGTATTGCAATTTGGAAAAATTCCTGACATTAAGTAAAACGGGGATACTCTTGGAGACCGCCTGAGCCCCCCCCCCCCTCCCTCCCCCACCAGAGGTCCTTTCGATCCCACTGACACCACTCAATGGCATCCACCAGTCTCCTCAACGTTGATCATTCACTTTCCTTACCCAGAAACTTGGATGATGTCGATGGAAACAGCTGGATGGATAAATAAAAAGTTAATTACAGTTTAAGTTATTTAAAATGTCAAAATCTGCAATATACTGCTGTACAGAACGGACATCCATCAATTCCACGATGTCTTCATCATCTGGACTTAACTGCATTTTAATAATGAAAGTGTTGGATCATCAAAAATTAACTTCCCTCGACCGGGGATCGATCTTCTATCGTTCCGACTAAACTATATTTTGTCGATGCCACAGCAACACTGGCTATCTGATTTTTGCCAACTTTTCAGGAGAGCGAAAAAACTGGTTTTAAATAACAGAGGCTAACTACATCAAGAGTGCACAACAACATAAGCTATCTGCACTAAAAACTTTTATCACCTCAAAACCAAATGTTTCAACCGAATTCAATGAAATCAATACTCAAATATTGATAATCGAACTTCATTCTTCCCGAAATGAGTGAAAAAGTAGAAATTATTCCATTTAATCATCATGAAAACCAATGGCGTGGTCACACGAGGTAGGAGATTGTAAGGTAAAAACATGTAGATAGCCACTGTTTCCGAACTAAAATCACTTAGTCAGTGTTGCCTTTTTCGTGATAGCGGGGTCAGTGTTGCCAATAGCAAAAAACCGACTTCACCAATTGATCCAGCACAAAAAATTACTTAAGAAACCGTCAAAACCTGAAAATCGCCAAAATTTCACTTTGCTGTGGCAGCGACGATTTACATTTCTGAGTCGGAGCTCGATACCACTGAGCTAAGGAAGCGAATGGACAGAAATGCGAAGAGGTCACTGGTCACAACATCCCCCCCCCCCCCCCGTTAGGAAATCTTAGGTACTCCGTTACCTATTCAGGGCGGCTGCTTTAGCCGGCGTTTTACAGCCCAGTGAGAACGCGTATTTTTTGACTGGCTTCGGAGTTTTTGTTATTCTTCCTTATTGACGGCAGATCTGCTGACCTCAACGTTTGTCCGAATAGGCGGTGGCCCGACTCGTGTCTTGGGAGACTTGACCCAATCTCAATGAATTATTGTTTCTCTGAGAAATGCTGAGGAGACCATTCGGGTCCAGTACGACTGCGCCACACTGTTGAATCATCAAAAATTAACTTCCCTCGACTGGGGATCGATCTCCTATCATTCCGATTCTGAATCGGAGCTCCTACCACATGAGCTAAGGAAGTGAATGGACAGAAATGCGAAGATGTCGCTGATCACAACAAAAGCAACCGTTTAAGGTTGAAGGACCTTATAAGTCAAGTCTGAGTTTAGCTCTTATCATAAACTTTGTACATCAACCATCCTACACTACGTTTAAACAGCAGTTTAATTGGTGGCGTTAAAACTGGTCTTGTACTCCCAACCTTCAACATCTTTAATGCTACTGTCGTTATTGCGGCTTTTAGCGGAATAATTATTTTTATTTTATTATATTTCTACAACTCAATACATGGTTGATGTCGAGTTTCCTCATCAACAGTTAACAACATAATATCAAACATCCATTTACCCAACAGGCATGTTGATGCCAAACTGTCCTGGTCGGATTTTCCTTTTCAATTTCTCGATGTAAGTAATTAATGCTTGCGGGTGAACTAATTCCATTTCGTAACCAGAAGAAGAGCTGAAACAGAATCAAAACAATTCAATAGAAACGCAGGTACAACATAATATAACTCGACACTACTTCATAATGCCGTTCAATTAACCCTTCAACTATCAACAACAGCGACCTAATATACTTGCATATAAGTGTCTGGCTATATACACCTATATAAGTGTCTGGAATGGCTTCAGCCAAGACATTAAAATTAGAAGAGTTTCAGTTGAGGAGAACTTCCTCGCAGTCCCGCAAGAGTGCATTCGGAATCCCTCAGGGTGGTGCACCGAGACGCAAGTACTGTCCACCGATGAAAAGAATGAACGCGAGGAGCCTACCGAATCCTAAACTGAAAACATCCGTTCAACCTCCTCCGAGCTTGTCACTCGTCCAGGGAAATCCCATTTTCGGTCACTTCCTCTCAAATCTTTTACCTGACTTTTCGCTAGGTAGGCTTGGGGGAGAATTCATGAAGGGAAGGAATACGGGTAGTGATTTATCACTTGAATGCCTTCAGGAATTTACAATGGAAGCTGTGAAATATGACTGGAAATCCTAAGTGGGCCACATCAAGAAGATTGAGGATGATTATTGGTGGAGTGCCACGCACGGCATGTGGACGGCAAAATCAATAAAAGTGGCAAACAGTCTTAAAAAATCACCAAAACGCGTAGTTTTGAAATTTTGAAAACGCCCTAACTCAACAAATTATGATATAAAGGTATTGTTTTCGGCCTCTTCCGCTTAAATCCTTTACCTGACCTTCTATTAGGTATACTTTGAAAAAATTATTCACCCTCATCTGGCGTTTATTTTATTTTCTTATCTATTCATGCTTGCCTCTTCCAAAATGAGTCATAAGTTAATCGTCCCTATCTTTTCTAGTTATCTCTTCCCTATCTGATTGCACCCCCTTCCAGGTGCCCAAGTATTTTCAGCTGAATTCCCAATTTGCTCTCATTGTCATTGTCGTTTGCTGCGCGGTGTGCTTCTGATACTAATTCTGTACTTCTGATACTGCTTCTGATAATAGTACGTTCCTCTAAGAGATACCTAACAGTTATCCCCAATTGTGTAATGATTTGCAACGTTCTACACAAGATCATTGTAATCATTGTCATAGAAGCCGTAATTTAGTGAAACCACTCATCTCAGAATTTTAAGAAAATGGAAGAAATGTTTTAGCATATTGTAACCTTGAAGTTAAATTTACATATATAAATCAAAATAAATAAATAAAATGTACCTATAAAACGTTGATAGGAAATGATTAAAAACAACGTTCATGAAATATATCGACATTTTATATAATAGTGAGTAATATATAATTTTTTATAATAGTGCCAATTCGACATTAATCTTCCGTATGGTTAATAATTGAGATTCGATTACATGATACCCAAAAGAATGAAGTTTCTATTTTCATTTGGAAGAAAATAACATAGACCAACAAACGGTGTAGTCCCTCCTGACAAATTCGCTGTCAAGATGAGTTATTTTATTACGTAATTACGACGGGTAATTCTTTCGGGGGGGGGGGGGGATTCTTTCCCGATCGCGAATTTATAATGAATTTTTCTTGCCCAGGTATCATTGGACAGAAGTGACTGTAGATATTCGAGAAATGACCTAAACGACAATGTGAGAAGGGGTCAACGAGGGGAAAGGAAGAAAGTATGACTCACGACAGGTTCAGGGGTGTTGGATAAGGTCAGTTACTACCTGTGAACGTATATTTGTGGAAAAGGGTGTAATTCTACGTTGAGGATACCCAACTCCCTGTCGGGCCTCGCGTTCATTCTTTTCATCGGTGGACAGTACCTAATATCGATAGGTAATCAGTATCATCGATACATCGGACCAAAATGGATAATCGATGATAAATAGTGTTGAGAATAAGTTGTTATAGAACAGGGTTTCCTTGAAACAAATGATCAACGTAAGATGAGCTTCACAGATGAAAACGAAAAATTGGAAAATCAACTACCTACTGAGAACAACACCAAACTCATTTCAATGTAACGAACAATCAGCTGAAATTTGAACGGATATAAGGCATATTTTTTGCTGTGAACAGTATTTTGCAATTCACACACAGGTTTCTGATTTATTCTATGTTCAACCTGGTCGAGGTCTAAGCTACTCCATATTCGTCATTTTCTTGGAGGTAAAACGCCAAAGTTTCTGTTTGGTACCTTCTCATCCAAGTTTTATTGAATGAAACAGACTTTTTGATAATTTCTAAGTGGTTTATACCTATTTTTTGCAGAAATTAACGGAAAAAAGACCATTCTGACGAAGTGCAATTTGTTATCAAGTCTTCTCTGTGTTTTTACTTCGCCTTATCAGAAACTAGGGGTGTGTCGGTCCAGGTATTTCCCTGGAACGGTTCCAACGGTTACGGTGACAAAGATGTAACCGTTCCAAATTACCGGTACAGTTCCATTACCGATACAGGTGATCAAATCCCACTCACATGGCATGGATGAAGCTGGCAGTCAAATCCCTATCGTCCTTCTTCCATGCTTATGATCTCAACTTGCAATACAATAGCATCATTTTCCTTGACAATTCGCTAAAAGGAAGGAATTTGAACAAGTGTTACAAAAGAGGCAATTTATTATAAATAATAGTTACCAAACAATTCAAGGAAAGAATTATGACGTTGCAGTTTAAGAACTTAACATGACAATAATAAATTAATAAAACTGGAGACAACTTCCATGCTAACCTGTCCAGAAGATAACTTCCCGCTCAACAGCCATTCCATGAACCATTCTCAGTCCATGGAAGTAGTAAGGGCGCTTCCAGGTACAACATGGAACAGAACTGAGAACAAGATCCATGCTTACTGGTCCAGAGCCATTGAACCATTCTCTATGATATCTTATCGGTCCGGTTACATCCTTACCGGTCCAGTTCCATCCTCACCAATCAGAATGATCAGATTGATGAGATGATTGATCAGATCATTCTGATTGGTGAGGATGGAACTGGACCGATAGTAAAGATTCTCTTCCCGGTCCAGAGCCATCTTAAGATATCTTATCAGTCCGTGGAACTGGACCGGTAAGGGTCGAGTTTTTGTCACTGCGTGGAACCGTTCCAACCTGATACTCGGTTCCACAGTCCCGGTACAGCTATACCGACACACCTCTATCAGAAACCCTATTTTTAATATTAAGCTACTCAAAATCAATCAAATGTGATTGGAAAAATCATCTGAAGAAATTTGTATCTCAATTATAGTTAAAATTTACCAAATGTGGAAAAAATTCTTTCTCACGAAGTGCATAATATGGACTATATGCACCATATTATGGTTATCAAGTCTTCTGTGTGTTTTTACTTCGTCTTATCAAAACTATATTTGACGATGGGCTACTCGAAATCTGTCAAATTCCATTGCAAAAAATCAACTTTTTGATCATCCGAAAAAGTTCTCAACTATAGTAAAACTTAACCGAATTTAGAAAAAACAGCCCATTCTGACGGAGTGCAATTCGTTATCAAGTCTTCTATGTGATTTTACTTCGCCTTATCAGAAACCCTATTTTCAATATTAGGCTACTCAAAATCAATCAAATGAGATTGGAAAAATCATCTGAAGAAGTTTGTAACTCAATTATAGTTAAAATTTACCAAATTTGGAAAAAAATTCTTTCTCACGAAGTGCATAATATGCACTATATGCACCATATTATGGTTATCAAGTCTTCTGTGTGTTTTTACTTCGTCTTATCAGAAACCATATTTGACGATGGGCTACTCGAAATCTGTCAAATTCCATTGCAAAAAATCAACTTTTTGATCATCCGAAAAAGTTCTCAACTATAGTAAAACTTAACCGAATTTAGAAAAAACAGCCCATTCTGACGGAGTGCAATGGGGTATTTCGGTGGGTCGGAAATTCAGGTTTTTGACCTCAAATTTGGATTCAGCACCCTTGAAAACCTATATACTACAACTGCCCAAAAAAACAGCCCATTCTGACGAAGTGCAATATGTTAACAAGTCTTCTGTGTGTTTTTACTTCGCCTTATCAGAAATCCTATTTAATGATAGGCTACTCAAAGTCAGTAAATTTTATTGAAAAAATCAAGTTTTTGATCATCTGAAGAAGTTTGTATCTCAACTATAGTAAAAATTTACCAAATTTAGAAAAAAAAACAGCCCATTTTGAGGAAGTGCAATATGTTAACAAGTCTTCTGTGTGTTTTTACTTCACCTTATCAGAAACCCTATTTGATGTTAGGCTACTCAAAGTCTGTCAAATTTGAATGGAAAAAATCAAGTTTTGTATAAACTGAAGAAGTTTGGACCTCAATTATAGTAAAAATTTACCAAATTTGGAAAAAAATTATGATAGGCTACTCAGTCTGTTATGAAAAAAAAAAAATCAACTTTTGGATCATCTGAAGAAGTTTGTGGTACCCTAATTATAGTGACAATTTACCAAAAATGGAACAAAAACAGCCCGTTCAGACGAAGTGCCCGTTATCAAGTCTTCTGTGTGTGTTTTTACTTCGCCTTGTCAGAAACCCTGTTTGACGATAGGCTACTCAAAATTCGCCATTTTCTAGAAGGTAAAATGCCCAAGTTTCTGTTAGGTACCTACCCACCCAAATTGATTTGAAAACATCAACTTTTGATCATTTCTACGAGGTTCATACCTTTTTCTGCAGAAATTTATCAATATAAGAAAAAAGTCCATTCTGTGAGAAATTTCTTATCAAGCCTGTTTATCGTGCTTTATCAAGCTTCGTCTTATCACGTGATAAATCCTATTTTGATGACCAGAATACTCAAAATTAGTCGAATTTGATAGGAAAAATCTTTAGGTTCTTTTATTTTAATATCTTATTTTTTGCATAAATTTAAAAAATTAAGAAAAATGTGTTATCAAGTCGTGTTTTTGTTTATTTACTGTAGGTTACTTCGCCTTGATAAATCCTAATCAAGGCGATAAATCCTTAATAATGCGATAAATTCCTAAACCGCAGTTGATAAATCCTAATGATAGGCTACTGAAAATCTGTGATTTTTGGCGAATTTTCATTCAAAGGCACACGAAAAGGTTGTTAACGAGTTTGAAATGATAAGGTCCTCGATGTTGTTGTTTAACCCATTTGGAACCTCCTTTGAACATCATTTAGAAGTAAACTTTTGACGTAATTGTTTACTTCTGCTTATTTTTTTGATCTAGAATATTCACCTCAAACCCTACCAGCGTTAGTTTAGTTCAAAACGTGATTCAGTACAATTGTTTCTCATTTGAAAATGGACCAATCTGTTGGTGTTGAATCGCTGCTGAATAACTAGGTGTAAATAATCAAAATATATATTTTTGTCAGTATTTTTTTCATTTTCTTTTTACCAGAATGTTTATTTATGGGATAAAATTGTTTTGTTGGAATTTGTTCAAGTTATAACTTCACAAGAAGTGGTTTTACATCAGCGATGCCATATGGCACCGCTGGTCTCTCAGGGGCTCTTAGGTGCTGTCTCATAGCCTCTACATTTCTTATCCGATTTCGAAGAAATATTCAGATATTGTGCGGGTAGTTGATGTTTCGAGATCAACTACTATGCATCGGATCATCTATTCAATCGGGTTATGGATACGAGGAACCTATGTGCCTCACCCACTTGGCAGACTTTTTTTTCATTGCAGGCCTGAATTTTCTGTTCAAGAAGCCCTTGATGTAGGTACCAATTGGTGATATCCCTGAAGGAATTAACCAATACACCCGATGGAATGTTGAACCACCTGAGCCAAATGTACTGACTGATGAAGAGTCAGGCGATTAAACAAGGTGTAGTTGCTGGTCACAGCAAAATTATTCAGATTTCTGACAATCGCTGCTACTGGGATCTGAAATCTGACAAGAATTGAAAATTTTTTAGCGATGCTAGGCGACGAAAGTTTTTTTTTTTAAATTATACAACGTCAAGGAGACATTCAGAATCGTTTGTGAGGTACCTACAACTACCGTCTTCTTGAGTGTTGGACGACATCCTGTTTGATCGCAGGGACCATTATGTCGTGAACACCTATTATAGGTGTCTTTTCGTCTTTTCATAATGAAAAGGAGAAAAGAAGTGGGCTGGCTTCAACTGAAAGTCCCAGACTAGAACAATGTGCCACAAGTCCTATGTGGGCTTATAAGTGGTTTGTTCTATGTTATTTTATCGAAAATTTGAATGTTCCATAACAATATTTCTCTCATAGGATTTTCAAATGTATCGTTTTGTGGTAAAAAATACAGAATTGACTAAATTATGTTAATATGTTCATGTGAATATTGTTATTCCTTCTATTTACTACCAGGTAACAGTTTATTTTTGTTGAAAAAACTAATATCCTTGGTCTTCACATGCACTCCATCGGACGTGTCATATCTTACCAGCGGTGGCATACGGCACCCACCAATTTCAGTAAATTGGCTATTGGCAGAATTTTTTTAATATTAAATATTGAAAATTTTTTTCCCGTGTTCCTGAGGTCAAAATTAGTGAACCTACCAAGTTTTGTGTAAAAATTCGATCAAAAAAAGATACGGTTTCAAATGGGTTAAGTACTGCTTTTACTTTACTTTATCGGTTGATAACTTTAATTTGTTGTTAGACCATTGAAATTTTGCAATTTTAGTAGTTTTTTATGGACGAATTGAAGAAATGGCTGTTATCAAGTTTGAACTGATAAGGAGCTCCTTGTTGTTGTTATGAGTTCCTACTGTTGATAGGCCTACTTTAATTTGATGTTAGACCATTGAAAATATGCAATTTGATGGGTTTAAGAACTTTTAAGAACGGTCTGACGAACGGTCTTATCAAGGTTGAGCTGATAAGGTTGCTGTTGTTGATTGTTTTTAATTCAATTCATCAGTTGATAACTTCAATTTGATATTGAAAACCAAAATCGTTTAAAAGTAGCTGAAAATTGGTTTTTGGGAGAAACTAAATCAAAGCAAAAGTAAAATGCTTGCATACGAATCTGCAACACATTGGGACATTTTCAAAAGGGTAAAGAATCAAATTTTGATGCCGTATGCATTCTTTGCCCTTTTGAAAAAAAATGCATGCAACACATTGGGACATTTTCATGTCAACCACTACACAACAAGGTAGTGAAGTAAGGTTGTTAGTTCATGTACCCAAGCATCAAAACAGTTGATTGTTCTCCACGCAACACAGTGAGTCTATTTTATTTATTGGTCGCGTGAGCAAGACTTGCTTAGTTTTCGTGACGATTTTCAGTTTATGTGCCAAAGCAAAGACATGAAAATGTCAAAAGTTTTGACATTAATGTGCAATTTGAGGGGTTTTTCATGAACTATTATGGACGGTCTGACGAAAATGTAATTATCAAGGGTGAACTGATAAGGAAATACTGTTTATATTTTACTTCACTTCATCAATTGATAACTTTAATTTGATATTCAACTATTGAAAATGAGTAATTTGATGGGTTTTTTGTGAATTTTTACGGACGGTCTGATGAAAAAGCTGTTATCAAGGTTGAGCTGATAAGGAGCTCCTTGTTGTTGTTGATTAACTAACGTCAATTCCGCTGATAAAGATGAAAAAAATGTGATGATTTCTGTTGAATTTTGGTGTATTTCAAGGTTTTGATGGAAAATTGACTAAATAGTTGTTTACGCGAGTTATCAGTCTGTGGCGCCCTCTGATGTCTGAAGATAAAACATTCAATCGAAATCACTCACTTGGAGTCTGACGTTAATTCGGACGAGTCGGACATCCTCAGGCGTTTGTCCGACGTCCGGCCGGCGGGGCGGGACGGCGTTCTGTGGGACGTCGTCGGCTCGTCGTCGGGCGAGAATCGGACGGAAGCCTTCCGACGTCGGGTGCTTCGTCGGACCCAGTCGGGCTCCACGTGCCCGGAAGTCCCGCCGCGTTCGTCCGAGTCGCTCACCTCGATGACTTCAGCATTCACCGGACGAGAAACCGCCGCCATCGCTTCCACAAAATAAACACCTCCGACTCGAAAACCTCCGGAAAATGAAAATTTCGACTTAAAAAAAAAACGAGGCGAACCGATCGTAAACCTCCACGTGGCGGAGATGGAACTCGGAATCCTCTCCAGTCCGCTATCAAACCACCTTCTGCGCTCAGTCCTGCCAACATCCCAACTTTTCTCACCGATTTTCCCTTCAATTTCCACCCTAAACACCTATAAATTCCATTAAAAACTAAATAATTTTGTGTAATATAAAGACAAAGTATGAATTACGAAGAAATTTCGGTAATGTTTGCCATCTTCAACTCATTTTTTAGATCAACTACAATTCAACTTCTGAATAACATCAATTTTCATTTTAAAAATAAAGTCAACTTTCGCCTCATAAAACGTACAAATTTAGTTATAAAAAATGAAAAAATAGCATAAGTTTGAAATACGATGAAATTTATGACATTTTTATCATCTTCAACTCATTTTTACGTCAACTGCAATTTAGCTTCTGGTTAACATCAATTTTCATCAAATAAACCCTCAAATGAGAAGGCTTCAACCTTTTAATTTCTTTAAAACCGAATGAATTGCTTAATTGGAACGTAAAGTGGGAAATGTCGTCAGTTTTTGTCATCTTGAATTCACCCTCTTATCGACCACGTGGTCGGAAAGTGCCACGTGGATGTCACAGAAACACGAAGTAAGAAACACGATGAAACGTCCGTAGTTTATGTCATATTCAACTAAATTTTTAAGCCAGCTGCGATTCCTCTTCTGATTAACATCAATTTTTCTCTGAAAAAACCATCAAATAGACTACAAATTTTGTTAAAACCTTGTTACATTGCATGATAGAAGGCAAAATATGAAATTATGATGAGATTTCCTTGGTTTTTCCACATTTAAAATCATGTTTTGGTCAACTGCGATTCAACTTCTGGTTAACATAAATTGTCATCGAATAAACCCTCAAATTTGACGTCTTTTAACCTTTTAATTTCGTTAAAACCGAATAAATTCCGTAATAGGGAGGCAAAGTGGGAAATTTCGTCAGTTTTGGTAATCTTCAATTCACCTTCCTATCGACCACGTGGTCGGAAAGTACTGAAATAGCTTAAACTTCTGTAAACTATTTTTTTAGGCCAACTGCAATTCAGCTTCTGGTTCCTCGTTCCAGGTTAGTATTTCCCTAAATTACAAGCGCTCACACTTTAAAAATTGTACCTAAATTTCAAATTTTCGAAATTCATTAGTGCAGCAGCCTAGGGAATTGAAAAACTAAAAGATTGCCGGTAAAATCATCAAAATCGAACGATAATTGCCAGGAATAATGGGAAAACCCGTTTATTCAGTTAGGGTTTTCCCGAAAATTTCAAATATAGGTACAATTTTTTAAAGTGTGAGCGCCTGTAATTTAGGGAAATACCAACCCGGAACGAATGGCGGCCGACTCCGACTCTGACTCCTACCTTGCCTTATAAATGTAGGTAAATGTAGGTTGTAATTTATAAGGCAAAGTTTTGTGGGTTTGGTTGTTAGGTTCCTGACTAGCTCTAGCTTTCCAAGAGAGTGAGGTGAAATCTGGCTTGAGCCGTCGGCCATTTATAAGGGGTTCCCACCTTTTCCTAGGTAATGAAAGAGCGTAACCTAATTCATGAGCTGAGGAAATCCGTGCTTTATTGAGGTAATATTCTAATGGAATTAAATGGTTTCCCATTGAGGGTACTGAGAAGAATGCCAAAATTCCAATTGAAATCGATTCATTCCCCGAATAATTCGTTGATGTGTTGTAACTGGGTTTGAAGAACAGCGAAGCTCCCTTCATGGATACTATACAACCAAAGCTGATCAGACATGGCTGACCTTATTATTGTTTTTCTATGGATTTTTTCAGCCGATCAGATATCGAACTGATCGACCAAGAAGAGTCTTGGGAGCCCTCGGATCAGCTGGAAAAATGTTTGGAGCTCCTCAAAATCTGCGACTCGATCGACCTCAAAGAGCTCAGCCCTGCTGACATCAGCAAACTCCATCACACCGTTCACGTAAGAAATATTCCAAAAATAATTTTATTTTCACAATGGGGTATTTCGGTGGGTCGGAAATTCAGGTTTTTGACCTCAAATTTGGATTCAGCACCCTTGAAAACCTCTATACTACAACTTTAAGCCCAATGATACTATAACATGTGGTAGAAAAATTAATTTAAGAGATCACACGTTTGAAAAAGGCGGGCCGCTATAAATGCACACAAACTAGGCAAGGACTATGCCGCAGACTACGCCGCGCGCGTGTGTGAGTAGTATTTTGTAGTATCCAAGAGGTCCTCCAAGGGTTTCTGTGCATGGATACTTTTTTCAAAGACAGTTGGCTAGCTACATCACGATTGGCTAGCTAAGTCACACCATTCAAATCTTCAACTTTCCTTAGCTTCTCTGATTTTTTAAAAACATTTTCTCGACGAACAGACCCGATTACCGTTATTCCTGAGCCATACTCTTTTGAAAAAAAAAATAAAATAAAATAAAAAAAATTGACTGAAATACCCTATTATTGTGGAAATGTTGTCATACCCTCCTCCAGTTTCACATTTGCAGTGTTTTCCAAAATATCACCTTAAATCCATTCATGTGGCATGAAATGAAGTTTTTGTTTTATTCAGATCGCTGTCGCATTTCTGAAGAAGCAAACTCCAACGATGGCTAAAAGCTGCGTTTCTTGGACGGCAAACCGACCAGAGTGTTGATCTCTCGTCGTCTCGAAGTGGGAAAACACCTACAAATATGGCGCAAGTTGATCGACAATCCCAACAACTTTGGACATCACAGCCAATTTGTGACAAAATTCTGTGATAGAAGGTGCTTCCATTCATGTCTATCGTTACGATTCTACAATTAACCCATCATTAGGCGCGGCTGATCTGACAAATCACGCGAAGGTATTTTTTGTTCGTCCAAACTTCCAGAGGGCCCTGTGCTGTCCTTCCCAGTAGCTTCCAGACAGTCTAGGGCAGGGGGTTAGTGTTGTGTCGTTCTCTGTGCCGCTCTGTGGCGCAAGTGCAAAATTTGTAAGTGATTGCTATTCAAGTCCCATTTTACAGTGAAACCATCATGGTATGTCTATAGGTCTGCCACAAAAACTTTGAGTCCACGTGGCGCCCCCTAGGTAGCGGATCCGCGAACTATAGCGATCGAGTCAACCTTCCATGGTGAAACCTTCACTCGGAAATTGGAGCTGTGAGAAATTTGATGTTCGTGTAGTGCCACGAAATTTCAATTTCGGAAATGCACGAATTTCAAGATGCTGTAGGAGGGGAATCATCCCACTTTTGAGGGGACAAATTGCACAGGTATTTGCTTGATGTTGAGATAATTTTTTTTTCCAACTCATAACAATTTATTAACAAGGATGAAGCCATCTGATGGGCACAGAAGAGGCGCAATAAAGGCATTGAGAGTTCTTCTTTCGTATTGATTATGAGCCTGATCCACTACTATTTTTCAATAATTTTTTTTCTGAGCTTTGCGAGTGGCCTCTTCTCGAATTTCTCAGTAGGGGTAGAGGTGCTCCATCCTCTAACCCCATTCTGAGGCATCTGATGCTCTTCCTCGAGCACGTCAGGAGACTGCACGGTTGATTGATATCTGGAGTTTTGTTTTTTTTTTCTTTTTTTTTATAGAGGAGGAAATCGTTTATTGGTTGACAGCAGGAGAGGGATGTTTGTCTCACCGCCCTTTATGTGGGGGTCCGGCCGCTATAAGCAACTGGTTACACACTAAAACCTCCTCTGTTCGTCTGAACTGCCCTGGGACTACAGTTGATGCATTACTTCGGGACAGCCCCTTTTCAGCCCGGCTGTTGCTGGGCTTCCTCTTCGTGAGGCCTAATGTCTTTAGGCTCCTCCTTGGCTTCGATAGGGGATGGGGCGTTTATGATGCCTTCCAAATCCCTATTTCTTTCCTTCTCTTTGAGAACTGCGATGACGTAGGTATTGATGGCATCCCAGTTCTCCTTTGTCTCCATCATCTTATTAACGATGGTCTCCGGCTGAAGTTCACCGACTTCGTCAATCAGGCTACTCCGCATTCTCTCCCATCTAGGACACTGGAAGAATGTGTGGTACACATCGTCGTCTGTGATGCGGTCACGCTGCTGCTGGCAGTAAAGACACCGCGAATCCGTGGTCCGCCCAATCTTTTTCAGGAAGGACCGAAAATAACCGTGCCCGGTAAGGAATTGTGTAAGATAATAATTCACTTCCCCGTGCACTCTCTCGGTCCATTCCTTGAAGCCATGAATCAGCCTTGCAGTCCATCGTCCTCGACTCTCAGACCTCCACCTATTTTGCCACCTCCTCATGGTCTCTTCTCGTTCTTCCTTCTTAACCACCGTCGGCGCATTCTCTGCTTTCCTCAGGTGGATCCTCCTGCGCTCGTCTGCCAGTAGGTCAATTGGTGTGACCGCGGCAACAACCTGCACTGCAGGGGCCGAAACTGTCCTGTAGCCGCTGCATATCCTTAGTGCACCACGTCGCTGCACCGATTCAATACGCATCCTGTATTTTTGAAACTTCAGAGCCTCTGCCCATACTTCAGCACCGTACAACAAGATGGCATCGGTTGTTCTCATGAGCAGCCTGCGTTTGGAGGGGGATGGGCCGCCTATGTTAGCCATAAGACGGCCCAGCCTCCCCACCACTGCAGCCACCCTCCCTATCAGCTGCCTTACATATGTGCGCCCAGAAGCTCAGTTTCACATCCAGCATGACACCCAGATACCTTATTACGTCAGACGTGATAATGCTCTGGCCGTCGACAAGCATCTGGATATTTCTGTCTATTCTCTTCCGGGTTAGAAGGACAATCTCCGTTTTTTGAATAGCCAGCGAAAGGGATCGGGATCCCATCCATTCCAGTATCCTTCTCATGGTCTGATTCAGCTTGAGCTGCAACTCAGTGGAGTTTTGTTCTTACCCAGCCCGCAATGGCAGATCTTGGTTGACTCCATTTATCAGCGAGCACTTTCACGAGCCTCTTCTGGAATGCTAGGAACTCTACTTGCAACACCCCTTCACACGAGCACTCTAATAGAGTAAATGAAGCTCTCAGATCTTCAGCTGCCTGATCGTACTTTATGTGCTTGTCTTGGGCTGCCCGGTTGGCTGTTGCAGTCCAGCTTTGAGACTGGTAAGACGAGGCGTCATCATTATCAATGCAATTATCCAAAAACACCGTCCTCTCCTTGTCCCATAGGCCGTGGGCTGTGATATCAGCTACCAATGCGGGGGATCCATCGCCATTTTCCTTCAAAACGGGTTCGACAACCATTTCTCTCCATGCTAGGTTTGCCATTCCTGTCATGGCCGTGTTTTACCAGTCCGCCATGCTTGCAGTTTAGGGCGTGTGCCATAGTCATTTGTGCCCCACATCCTTGCACCTCAACACCATATCTCAGTGCTAAGTCATATTAGCTCTATGTTCTCCAGAAGAATGCGCCAAAGGGATGCAAAGTTTCTGTGGCAGACCTATAGTTATGTTTTTAAGGTTGAATACCAAAAAGAAAAACGCTGAATAATGAAAAAATTGAATTTATCAAGATGAGAGAAAAGATCCTGGTTCCTCTAGGTTTTACACTTAAAATTGGCCATAAATGAACTTCTTAGATTTTTGACATTTTATGTCTTTACTATGGCACATAAATGAAAAATCATGCGGGGAGCGTCACGCGGGGAGCGTTACGCGGAATTTCTGATGATTTTCGCTTACATAAAATGTCTCTCGTGGTTGCGTACTTGTACGAAAACTGTAGCCATTTTTCTGCCTCTAAAATCATGTATGTTGGTAAAACTCAAATTTGAACAAAAATGTAAGTTTCCACAAATTTGATCAGTCAGATCGCCGCGACAAAGATGACCCATAAAAGAGCCACAACTACTGAAGGGTTAAGCGTTCTAATTCCCTCATTGTAATCAATTCCACTTGTATAAAATGTAAGAAGTAATTTCATTATTATTTACTATGTGAAATGTAACACTCTCAATTAAATATGTATCCGTGAATTTCTCTTTCAACTCCAATACACATTTCTTCTACTGGTGGTCTGGTAGTGACGTCACGGACTATCGATACGCTTCAAATGTCGGCCATTTTGGAACCCTTTGGTGTGTTCAATACCAAGTTGATTGTGTTTCAGAATTTTCTACCATATTTTGATAAAATCCGAATTCTCCAATTCATAAGGGACCGTCTTGCAATTCAAAGGTGACCATCCTCTAATTCACAGTGGGTATCCTCCGATTCATGGAGGACCGTAGTCAAATTCAAAATGGGCATCATCCAGTTCATAGGGGACCATCCCAAGCCCCTGTACGTAAGAAGGGGAATTCTGTTCAAAATCCGCCAAAAGTTGAGGAATATTGATCAAATTCGGCTAAAAGTCGGGGAATTGTCTTTTAAATCAGCAATAATTAGGAGACTTTGACGTTTCTTCTCTGTTTTGAAGTTTTTAAATTTTTTGCATTCTTTTTAGCGAATTTTCAAAAAAAATTGAAGCAGTTGGAATTTTTAGAATGGACTTTCACGAGAAAAAAATTCGCATAAATCCGTTCTGGAACATTCTGAAACAATCCCCAAAAACTAAAAAAACCCCGACTTTTTCATAAAAATATAAATTTATATTAACCACACTATTTTTCTATGAAAATTTGCTCATCAACTCATGCTGCATGAATGGACTTTTTAATAATTTACAAGACGACTTTTCTACATTAGAGAAGGAGAGGTTCAGTGAGAAACACTATTGAAGAACCACAAATTTTAAAAATTATTTTATTGAAACAAATCACACGGTACAAATTTGCTCAATACACAGTCAAAACATCTAAAAATCAGTGTACTTTTCTCCTTCAATTTACCACAAAATAGATCCACTTCTTTGGTAAACCGTACAGACGTCACCTTTCAGGTAAGACTTTCATTTCATTTCAAATAGTTCACCTTAAAAATACCAACATTTTTGTTAATTCATTACAATTTCTCATAAATATTCCCTAATACTACCCCTTTCATAATTTCCTTTCACTTACGTCCATCGCAAGTGCCTAAAATGTTGAATGTGACGGATGTTTTCTATTACGAAAAAAATAAATAAATAAATGAAGAAAAGAGGCTTTTTCGCGTCAAATTAAAGGTTTTTCGCAACAAAATAAAGGTTTTCCATTTCAAAATAAAGATCATTAAGATCACACTCACTGATGCGGTCTGAAACAATTGATGAAAACAAGATAAAGACAGCCTGCCTCTCCATTTTCTATCGAGCTTGACATCCTATTCCTTATGCATGATCCTGGAGATTTCTGCAGTGCGCGAGCATTCCTTCTTTATGTAATCCTTATCGCGCGCGTGCATCCCTTCTTTATGTAGCGCATTCTAACAATCGATTCTCCTTTGTCGCTTCTAACGTTTCGATCTTGCTGCGGTGCATAAATTTCGAGAAATTTCAATATGGATAGTGACAGCGACTCCCTGATTAGTGTCCGTCGGCCCGGCGACCCACCGTGGTCGAATTTCGAGCGAAATTGAATCATTTGGAAGGAGTCCGATCTCGTCGACGAACAGGTGTCAACCGGAAGTATTCCAAAGAACAAAATGCAATTTGAAACGAGAAATCTTCAAAGTACAAAGTAAGTGTCCTTCATTTTGAAATAGAACACGTTTATTTTGATTCGGAAAACCTTTTATTTGACTCGTAAAGCTAGACAAAATTTCTAAGTGTAACCAAACCAAATTTTCGACTGAAACAAATTTGAATTTGAAAAATCGGTATAATTTACCTCCCGAAAAATGAAGTCGTGAGAAAAATACATTTCAACTCCGTAATAAATAAAAAATATATTAAAAGCAAGTTCTCTTCCTCACAAGCACAGCCTCATTTCTTTTACAAACGAAATTATACCTTTTTTTCATTAAATAATTAAAATATAAATCAAATGAAAACCCTGTAGTAATAAATACGATTCTATTTCCGATAATACTGTGATGTATACTTCAATTACTTGTTTCCTACTTACAAATACTCGACCGTCATTCAACGATTATCATAATTGTTAATAATTATAAGGTTTGTTTTGCCGTGTCTGGTCGAATTCGAAATAAAACTAGTCCCTACAAGCTACCGTAATACGTTGAAAAAAAAATAAAAAATTAAAATAAACTAAATTCTCGAACGAGAAAAATGCTTTGGATGGTGCGAAACGAAAGAAAAATACTGCAAGTCGCAATTTTTTTTCTTCGATTTAGGCGGTTCAGTCGTGGAAGTTGGAAGTCAACGGAGGTCTGAACGGGCTTTGAGGGGGATTTCACGCTGATCACGAATACACCTCGAAATGAGGAAGTCGGAATGCGAAAATGTGAGGAAAATCTAGGAAAGAGGGAGTTTCGACGTGTTCAAGGCGAATTGTACGCCGAAATTACCACACGTGTGGACGTACAGTAGGGGAATCGGGGTTCAATACCGCCAAAAAATTGAGGTAATTTGTTTTAAATCAAATTCAAAAACCTATAAAACTTGCAGTATTCAGTTTAGAAGAGGAATTTTGTTCAAAACGTGTCTAATTAGAAAAATATTGTTTCAAAACTTAATTTTTTAAAAATTTGGAAAATTTTTTTGATAATTTTGGTTGAATATTTTTTTGTTGAGATATTTTAGTTTAGAAATTCAGTAAGGGACAAAATTGGGGAATTTTTTTTAGGATCCACTGAGAAGAGGAGAATTCAATCCAAAAACCTATAAAACTTGCAGTATTCAGTTTAGAAGAGGAATTTTGTTCAAAACGTGTCTAATTAGAAAAATATTGTTTCAAAACTTAATTTTTTAAAAATTTGGAAAATTTTTTTGATAATTTTGGTTGAATATTTTTTTGTTGAGATATTTTAGTTTGGAAATTCAGTAAGGGACAAAATTGGGGAAATGTGTTTAGAAATCCACTGCGAAAAGGATGCTTTTGTTGAAGAGAGCTTTATGTACAAAAATTGTGTTTAAAACGCGCTCGAAGTTGGAGGAGTTAATTCCAAATTCGCCAAGAGGAAAGGAATTGCAATTAAAACTTACTTGGGGAATTTCGTTTAAAACCCATCAAAAAATATTCATTTTTATGTTTAAATTGAATTAAAGTTGAATAATTTCGTATAAAAACTGCCAATGGAGGGTAATGTTGATCAAAACCAGCATAAAGTTGGGAAGTTTTGATCAAATTTGGCTAAACGTCAGGGAATTATCTCTAAAACTAGCAAGAAATGGAGGATTTGGTTTAAAACCCTCTAAAACTCGGTGACTTTTGTTCAAAACCTCCCGAAAGTTGGGGAATTTTGTTTAAAATCCAGCAAAAATTGGGACAATTTTGTTTAAAATTCAGCAAAATTAGGGTGGATTTTGTTTAAAATCATCTAAAACTAAAGAAAATTAAATAGAGCTTGCCAAAAACCTGGGAATTTTGATCTTGTTCCGCCAAAAATGTATTTAAAATCCGACAAAAATATGTGAATTTTGGGCAAAACTGAAACCTAAAGATGGGGGCAATAAGTAGGGGAATTTGGTTTTAATCCTGCGAGAAGTGAGGAAAATTTGTTCTAAACTTCAAATGTTGAAGAATTTTGTTTAAACTTTGTTCAAAATTTGGAAAAATTGGCAAATTTTGTAAAAAAAAAAAAAAAAATTGGCGAATTTTGTAAAAAATTCGCCTCAAGTAGGGGAATTTTCATCAAACCGGCCTAAAGATGGGGAATTGTCGTTAAATTCGGCAATAAGGAGGGGAATTCGGTTTCCATTCCGCTTCAAGTGAGGAAAATTATTTCTGAACTTAAATGATGGAAAATTCTGTTTAAACTTTAGAATTTTATTCAAAATCCGCCAAAAATATGGGATTTTTTTAATTGTCAAAAATGGGGGAATTTTGAAAACAAAAATTGTAGACAAGTGAAATAATTTCACCTCCGTTAATTACTTCAATATAAAACCTTCCCCTCGAGGTGAGCGAATTGATCGCTAAATAAGTCGTCTTCCCAAATGAGTCGCCCATTTTCTCCCCAAAAAAGCGATTATCCGCGAAAACATCCTTCGCGGGACTCCAAATTTGTGGTACATTCGTGATGAGCGTAAATTCGGCCCGTTTCATCAGGGACGACCCCGCAATTCACTACTTTTCTTTTTCGAATAGGAAGGTTTCAAACGCCTCCCTTTCTGAGCCAATATTCCTGTGCGGTTACTTTCCTACGCTATTCAATAACCATTAATTATATTTTTTTTTGTTTACAAAAATATGTTATATATTCCAATTTTGCAAGAATTTGCATTACAATTTACACTAATTTTTTTTTTCGTCAAAATTCCGCGTTCATTTTGTTTTCCCTCCAGAAAAACCCGCGTTTTTTTCTCTCCTTTTCTCTCTTCATATCCAAAAATAATCAGTACGAGGATATGTAAAAATTTCGTTTCAAAATTCGAAAATTCGCAAGGACAAAATCGAAAATTCAAAACTGTTGACGATGATTTGAGTCTCAATACGAAAAACCGTCTACACCAATTCCTACCCTACTTTTTTAACATTTGATTTATGTACTTAAAATAATTACTTTTGTCATTACGTTTTACACAAATACATACAAATTTACTTCCATTTATTACATATAATAGGTACATATTTCAAAAATATTAGTATTATCAATAATTATATTGCAGAATTCACCTTAAATTTTAATTAAATTGTGTTAATTCATCGAAAATGAGGGTATCGTTGAGTATTTTTTATGAAAATGGGAAATTTCGTTCGATTCGCCGTCTTTTTGCTTCTTCATCAACTCGCGATAGAAACGATTGATTTTTGTAGATTTAACGCGAGAAATGAGGACTTTGGATGATTGATTTGGACGTTGTAATTATTTTTCGACTGTTTTGGATACCTCGAGGGTAAAGAGTCACAGACTGGGAGAGTTGGAACCGTTCTATTGAACTGCTCCTCTCTGGGATCGCTGTTACAGGTTTTTGAAAGATACACCTCTCTACACACTTACCTAGTTAATACGAATTTGTCACAATTAAAAAAATAAATAAATAACATGGAATAATAAAAATATATACATTTTTTCTTGTTAAAATGTTCCACTCAAAGACCTTGAGGGATGGAGTAACAGATTGGGAGAGTTAGAACCGTTCTTTTGAACTGTTCCGCTGTGGGATATTTAGCAATGAGAGCTGATGCTGGTTTTCATAGACAACTCTACACACTTCTTAGTTCATCCAGCTTTGTCACAGATTTGGCGACAAGGAATTGAACTATTAACTGTGACTTCTTGAGGGTTGGAGTCACAGGTTGAGAGTTAGAACCGTTCTTTTGAAATGTTCCGCTCTGAATTTGCAGCTCAAACGAGAGCTGTTACAAGTGAATTATTATCTGTGGCTACACGAGCTGCTCCACTCTCACACACCTACCACATGAACTTCTCTTTGAAGATTGGGAGATTTAAAACAGTCCTTTTGAACTGTTCCTTTGGGGATCCACAGCTATGAGAGCTGTTCAAGGTTTTCAAATGAGACACCTCATAAATCCATCGTTGAAGTCACTGATATAGAGCCAAAGAATCGATTGAACTGCTCCACTCCAGGCCCTGCACTACAGGAGCTGTTCCTCATTATACCTACTTCGTGAACTTCTATTTGAAGTCACAGATAGGTAGAGCTGCTGTTTTTTTTTAAACATTGCACTCAGGGAACTGCAACTATGAAAAACTTTCATTTAATAATATTATGATTATTCACCTTCAGCATTCAAACAACTCTAAGATCCACTCACAGAGTATCTAAACCTTTTTAAAAGGGTCTTTGGCGCTCCTAGGAAACAGTTCTTGTGGAGCCATTCATCTGAACTCGATGAACTAAACGTGAATTCAAACTAGTTCAAATACTCGCCACCACAGCGCTAATGCTGCTGCAAGCACAGCTACATTCATTCTTTTATTCTGAGGATATCCAATCCTCATTCTTGTAGTTCCCTGTGGTTATGTAAAAAGATCCAATCAGTTTCACAGTTGTGTAAAATTTCCCTACAGTTTCACCTACAGCTCATACAGGTGTAGTTGGAATCGTTCTTCTAAACTGTTCCAAGAACTGGTTCTCCAGCCAGGAGAGCAGTGTCCAACACCAAAGACCAATCTCTTACGTTTCCAAAATATCAATCTGCAAATTTCTCTGAATCTTTGAAACAATTAGGCCTCCATCAGTTTTTGAATCACTCAAGTAACTACTTCACAAACTGGAACAATTTCCCATTTCAAACATCGAGTTCATGATGATGGAAGCAAAATATCGAATTGCACATCCAAAACTGTCGAAAAACCAATTAGGACGCTCCAAAATAAGGGTAGTGATTGACTTATGCGCCCCAAGAACAAAATACGAAGCAAATTAAGGTTTTTTCGAGCAAGAGTAACAGGTAGGTCCTCTTCAAGTAATATTCATATTTAGTAACGTGATTTGCGGACTATAACTGAAAATCGGAGTAAGTAGATTGTCTAGAGTGATTTTAGTGCTTACAGATATTGCTTTTCAATGTGAGTACAGAGATGATTGTTAACAATTTGTCGAGTTTATAAAGTTATAATATTAAACAGAAAACACTTAGGAATTATCGATAGAATTATACATAAAAAAGACGGACGGCTAGTTTCTAAGAAATGAAAATTGTCGGGTAAAACAGGAGATTTAAGATTTGGCATCTCAGCGGGAGTACTCCGTGGTGTCACAACAATATAACAGAGGTGTGATGGAGGCGGTGCTAAGTACCAGTAGGGTGAAGACTCCAGTTATCGACACATCTTCAACAATATCCGGAGTAAGAGATGTTTTTGGATTCAGTTATTGACGAAAATTGGATCCTGATGTCTTCAAAACCCCCAATTCTCGACATATGTGTCAAAATCTGGAGCAATAGATGTTTATTGATTTAATTATTGACACACACTGACGATAATTGGAACCGGCCGTTCTTTTATCAGAGCTCTCTTCAATCAGTCTTGGACCTTATTTCGTATTAGGATTCAAAATGACGCAAAATTTGAATCTTTAGTCAGCTCAAACGTTATTTTTTCCCCAAATTGAAAGTGCCAATAACTGGTGATGTGCTTTAATCCAACCCCTTCACCCTTTACAACCTCAAATACGAAGGATCGGGAAGTTGACACCACGAAGTACTCCCACCGAGATGCCCATTTCTAGCTCAAAATCCTCCCTTTACTCAACTAATTAAAACAAAATTATCATGCAATACAGACAAACAAAACTCTACATTACTGTGTCCGCCAATACTTCACAGGAGCTGTTTTGTTTCTTTAAACACAAATCAAGATTACGTTCACGTCTTTTTTGAAATAATATTAACTTCGTAACTCTAAAAGGGACAAAATTCTTCCAAGTCCACTTCTTACTTATCACATGAAAATCCTTACTTATTAAAAAACTTGTTTCATTATTTTTTCAATTTAAAAAAGTGATTTGATCCCTTGGAATTTACCTGCAGTTCTGCAATTTTCTCCCTTTCTCGTCAAAAACGCAAAAAAATTAATGCAGAGCGAGAGATAACTGCAACGAAAAACCTTAAATTAATCAAGAATCAACATGATTTATCCTGCTTACACCTAATTTACGTCAATTATTTTCATATTGTAATTCTAGAGTAATTACGATACGTACAAAATAGTATTTATTACGACATTTAGTGTGTATTATAGAATAAAATAGGAGAGTGAGTGAAATCACTATTGAATGTTCATATCGACTGATTGGCGCAAAATTAGGGTAAAAATACATAAAATAACAGGTCAACGTGGAAATTATCCTGTGCAGGTTGATGACGAGGGGCTTTCGTAGTTAATACATTTAATACGTAAATAATTAACGATAAATTTGACTAATAATGAAAGATAATTGATGGAAATTGTGGTGCGATTATTGAGGGCGTGAAATGAGGAATGTTATCCACAATTTCGATGCATTTGGATGAGATTTTTGTTGGTATCAGCAAGGAGGTGATGGAGAGCTGACTTACTCACCTGTGATGGATGAGAGTTCACTCACTCATTGACTGTTGGGGCAGCTGTGGCCGTGCTTGTTAGCGGCGTGCGTCTCTTAGCGACGAGTCTCGAACTGGCCAAGGGGACTGTGAGTTCGAGGCTCGTCTCGGGAGCGAATTTTCGTCGTCATGAGCGAAATCATCAGAACAAATTCTGATCTTCCTTTTGGAAGACAGCTGATGACGTCAGGGACGCCAGGAATTGCAGTCCGACGAAAATCCAACCTGAAATGGTTGTTTACTTCACTTCACTTCTTCACTCATTGCCTGTGCAAGAGGAGAGCTGACTCACTCACATCCTGTGATGGATGAGAGCTGACTCACTCATTGCCTGTGATGGAGGAGAGCTCACTCACTGACTATCTATGATGGATGAGGGCTGACTCATTCATTGCCAGCGATGGAGGAGAGCTGACTCACTCACTGCCTGTGATTGTTGGGAACTCACTCACTGCCTGTAACGGATGAGCTCACTCACTCACTACCTATGATGGATGAGGGCTGACTCACTCATTGCCTGTGATGGATGAGAACTCACCCACTCACTCAATTCCTGGGGTTGCCATTGGAAAAGCGTTTCAGGTTCTGGTGGATTAATGGTAGAGGTGTGTCGGTACTGCTGTACCGGGACTGTGGAACCGAGTATCAGGTTGGAACGGTTCCACGCAGTGACAAAAACTCGACCCTTACCGGTCCAGTTCCACGGACTGATAAGATATCTTGAAATGGCTCTGGACCGGGAAGAGAATCTTTTCCATCGGTCCAGTTCCATCCTCACCAATCACAATGATCTGATCAATCATCTCATCAATCTGATTGGTGAGGATGGAAGTGGACTGGTAAGGATGGAACCGGACCGATAAGATATCATAGAGAATGGTTCAAAGGCTCTGGACTGGTAAGCATGGATCTTGTTCTCAGTTCTGTTCCATGATGTGCCTGGAAGCGCCCTTACTACTTCCATGGACTGAGAATGGTTCATGGAATGGCTCTTGAGTGGGAAGTTATCTTCTGGACTGGTTAGCATGGAAGTTGTCTCCAGTATTATTAATTTATTATTGTCAAGTTAAGTTCTTAAACTGCAACGTCATTATTCTTTCCTTGAATTGTTTGGTAACTATTATTTATAATAAATTGCCTCTTTTGTAACACTTGTTCAAATTCCTTCCTTTTAGCGAATTGTCAAGGAAAATGATGCTATTGTATTGCAAGTTGAGATCATAAGCATGGAAGAAGGACGATAGGGATTTGACTGTCTGCTTCATCCATGCCGTGTGATTGGGATTTGATCGCCGGTACCGGTAATGGAACTGTACCGGTAATTTGGAACGGTTACATCTTTGTCACCGTAACTGTTGGAACCGTTCCAGGGAAATACCTGGACCGACACACCCCTAATTAATGGAGAAAAGCTTTGGAAAATCTGTTTAAAGTCGAGTGTTAGCAAATATAATAAACACAGGAGAAGAAACGTCCAGAACCTGATTATTGCTGAAGGTAAAAGTAACAAGAAATGTGAAGCAACTGGCAAGAGTGGCAACACGATATCGTCAAAACATGGGAACCACCATTCTCCTTCATTTCTAAGGAAACCTTTCGTTTTTTTTTAATTTTGACCTTTTGGCCTTTGAAAATGGGTAACTTGGCACATTTGGGATGATCGACTACACAAATAAGTGTTCAAAGGTTTAAAAATGGGCCGATTTGGGATATTTGGAATGAACAATTATATCAGGGGACAGTTAATGAGAGACAACCAGCTGTTAAGTATTTCCAAAGAACGATCGATTTCAAAGATATCCTTCTTCTGAACACATTTTGCAGCATTTCGCTTGTTCAATTTTCCAAAAAAAGACGTATAAGCCGAGAAATCGAATTCCAGAGCTCTCTTTTCCTCAGCGCCCTCTCAACACAACATGCAAAACCCTCAATAAAACCACTTGCAAACGTACATAACAAACAGTTAAAATTTCATTTAAATTTGGAGCGAATTGAATAAAACTCCACCAACGCGAATTAAACCCTTTACCTAATAAATTCAAAAACCTCCTGACAAGTCGAATATTTCACTACTTTTGGGGACAAAAACTGCACAATTCTATTTAAACGAATACAACCATAATTCGACTTTCAAAAGGTTTAAATATATTAAGTGACAAGTTTTGTTCAATTTGTCGCAGTTTTAAACAAAATCAATTGAAAAACGTCGTCATGAGAGACGATTCGTACTAATCGAATTAGTTAGCCATTGTAGATACACAAATGTGTTTCCATTTAACAAATTAGAGCACCATAAAGTAACGAAACATTCTTTAAGAGTACAAAGGAATTGATAGGAAACGCCTTTTTTCTAGAAACATTGACGAAGGCGTTTCCTTCGTGGCTATACAAATTATTCTAGTCTTTTTAAAAAGTAAAACAGTAGGTTAAAAGTTAAAACTTGGCCGTTTTTTTGGCGTTTAATCATTTTAGCGCAGCTAAAATTCGAGTTAAGGAGGAACTACGATTAAAAAATAACACGGCGGGGACATCGCTCGGCGTCTCGATGGGGGATATTGCGGGTCGAAGACGAGGAATTTGCGGAAAAACGTCCGATTAGTGGACGATTTTTTGACGATTTCTGCAAATAACGGCGGAATTATACATAATATTTGGTTTTTGTGAAAGACGTGAAGTCAAATTAAACACGTTACGAGCCGAGCGATAGCCATTTGATTTTCAACATTCTACACAAACTTGGTATATTTCTATAAATACTAGAGAATAATACATTTAAAAAATACGCAAAAATATAAGTTGTAGAGATGAGAACTAAATTATAAAAATTATTTCGTGTAAAGTTTTTTTTAATAGTTGTATACTGTTGAAAATAACGACAGGAAAATAATCGAGTAATTAAAAACGATGAAAGAGTACTTAAGAATTAGAGTGTGAGATTCATATTTTGGGAGCCAGATGGCGTCAGTTGGGTTCAGGCTGGGCGGCGGTGGAAGCCTGGAGGGGCGGAGCTCTCTCGAGGTGGTTGGACAACCTGCAGGGGAGGGGGCCGGTGTTCAGGCGGTAGAACTCGACGAGTTGGCAGATGTCGAAGAACTTGGTGGTGCCGCTGTCGATGGTGTAGCACATGATTTTGTCCACCTGGTCGTCGACCTGAGGAAGAAATTGAGAAAGGAAATGAGACGAGTGAAAGAACAGGAGGAGAGAACAGAAACAACAGAATATTTCCCAAAGGGCTGCTCCAAAAAAATTTAACCTCAAGGTTGTAGTTTGCTGGTTAGTAGATTCCTAAATGACCCGTTCGATCCACGCAAACGTGGTGGGCATAATCCAGGGATGGGCTGAGCGATTATGCTACGATCTGGTGTGCGTGGGCTTTAGGAGCCTAAAGGCGCGATTACAAGGGGCCAGTGGGCAATCCAGCTGACTGGCACCAATACCCCTTCAGACGTAGCCACTAGCCAGTAGAACCAAATTTGGAACCAACTATGGATGAAGCGGCTTCTTCAAGGCTGTCCCGTATTAAGTTAGGGGGTCTCAGTCAGTCGCCGTTCGTTCCTCGTTCCAGGTCAGTATATTTCGCGTAATTGAAGGGGCAAAAACTTACAAAGTTGTTCCTAAATTTTATAAATTTGTATCTAAAAGGATTTTAGAAATTCATTAGTGCACGGCCCTAGGGAATTGAAACTGGAATATTGCCGCTGGAATCATCAAAATCGAACAATAATTGCCAGAGAAAAATGGGAAAAATCGTAAAATTCAGTTATGTTTTTCCCATAAAATGTATCTAAACTTGAATTCATTAGTGCACGGCCCTAGGGAATTGAAAAACTGAAAAATTGCCGCTGGAATCATCAAAATCGAACAATCATTTCCAGAGAAATATGGGAAACCATTTCTTCAGTAGTTTTTCCCATTTTCTCTGGCAATTATTATTCGATTTTGATGATTCCAGCAGTAATATTTCAGTTTTTCAATTCCCTAGGGGCACTAATGAATTTCTAAAATTTCAAAGTTAGGTACTGTTTGCAGATGGAAAGAATGCGGATGGTTTGGTGAGGTGTCCTTGTGTATTAAGTCCCAAAAACATCCTCCTTCTTCTACCTGGCACTCAAGCCAGGGAAAATGAGACCGAGGATTGTTGACTACCGACCAATGATGAAGTAGGATTGATTTTCACAGACCATTCGCGTACTTTAAGGCAGTGGTTCCCAATTCTACACAGGGTGTCGACCAAACTTCAAGGATCGATCGTACATCTAATTTAAGTAAGAAAATGTATCGCAGCATCTTTGTTTTAACCTCTGGTTTTTTCAAGTTTTTTCAATTTCAGTTTTTATTTTTTCGTGTTCTTGAACATGTCACTAAAATTACCAGAACTAACTTAATTTACCGCAAACATGTAAAAATAAGGGCACCGTTAGAAAGTACGCTAAATTTCCCATTTTCCTACAAAAAGTTATTTCCAGTAAAGGATGGTGCTTCTTTCAAATTTTAAAGGCGAATGAAGAGTAAACCAGAAAGGGAAGTGAACTCACAATCGAGATGGAATTCTTTCCTAACAATTGGCAGAGTGGAGGGGGCTCTCTAACTCATTATGACTCGAGTTGCTCAATGCCCAAATTACGAAGGTCTGAGATATGGAGGCTCGGCCCTTTCCCCAGCCTGACTCACCAGGCTACCTAAGATTTTGGAACAGGTAGTCGTCTATGTTAGCAGGTATACCCTTTGAAAAATTGGCCAGCCGCATTCTTTCTGTCTACGAACAGTACAACTTTTTAAGTTATTGCCCCTTCAATTTGTTTGTGGATACGTTGTTCGGTCAAGGGGTTGTAATTTAACCTCAATTTCGCGAAATACTGACCCGGAACTAGAAACGAACAGCGAACGACTGAGACCCCCTTAATTAACTATGGACCGAACGACGGAAAGCAGAGATTAATTAGGAGACAAATTAATTGACAGAGCTAAATTTTGTTAAACACGTTTTGTAAGTTATTAAAAACCAAAAAAGATGTCTGAAAAATTTTTGAAATTTTTTCATCGATGTTTTTGTGGGGATTTTTGTCATTTGTAACTTTATTTTGAGACTTCCAATAGCCCAAAAAAAATGTTGCTGTTCATTAATTTTTAAATCGCAATTTCATTTTAGTTACTCCGGTGACACCTTGGGACAGCGGTGGAGTTCCTGAGTGACTCAGTGATACAGTGACAATTGTGATACCATGGTCCATGGTTGATGGAAGTAATGTATGTGTCTAGCTAGACATGTACTTACCACCGTGATGGGGAAATGTACGACTTTCTCCTGAGATTTGAAGGACAAGACATTTCCTCCGGGCTGACTCCGGCTCCCTCTGACCACAAAAACACTGAAAAAAGGATATTTGTTATTAAGAGTTCAAGAAAATTTGCAAAATATACCTAACTAACACAACATTGGTCTGGTGGCCAAAAATTGTATTCGTTGGATCTTTCATTTAAAAATTCAACATTAAAGTTTCTGAGTTCAATTTCATTATATGATGTTTTTGAAGAAAAAGTGTGGAAGTTTAGCAAGGTATATAATATTAAGTGGAAATGTTTGCAACCTGTTCTCTATTGTAAAATTACGATATTGTACTCTTTCCAATGGCTGAACAAATCGTGCTGAACAGTGGCAGGTACTCTAACACCTCCAAAGAAGCAGATCACTGACGATTCCTCTTCGCCTAGACTAGACTGAGATCGTGAGCGCTACGAGGCCCTCCACATAACAACATATCTGCCAAGCAGATTGCAGGTGGTTTGTCATCTAGCGGCTGGGAAGTTGAGAGAGAGAGAGAGAGAGAGAGAGATTGTATCTCTTGCCAAGTGACCAGGGTATCAAAGACCTGTCTATCAGGTCTATGAAGTCTAGACCTGTCTACCAGGGTATGAAGACCCGTCTTCATGAAGCGACCAGTCTTGCACTGTCCTGGATGTCCAAGTTGTCAATGGCAGCTTGGACATGGAGTAGACTTGGCAGGCTAAGATAAGAAAGTATGTCACAAATGATTTAAGGCAAGCGGTATCGGAGCTAAAAGGAGTGGCCCAACAACATCAGGGTGATGGCCGCAACACTGTCGTGGCGCGGGAAAAGTGCCTCAGAGTAGCGCGAGTTGGGCATCTCGGGAGGCGTACTCCGTGGTACCACCCGTGTCCTGCTCGGCTCATATTTGAACTGGTGGTCTTCTTACAGAGGCACTTCCCTTCATCCCTCTCTCCCACCACCACCTTCCTCATCATCCTGCATCCCAAAGGCTGGCGCCGGGTGAGTCCTGGGAGTCCTCCCCATTAACATTTGTTTGATTTTTTAAATTTTAATTTATGGCGTGCCCCTTCCGTCTTTGAGGGGAGTTTCTTTTATATATATATAAAAAAGCTACTTTCAATAATGATATAAAACTGACAATGAAATCTTGTAGCCTTACCCATCATGTTTGGCGTGGGCAGATAAAAGTGCGGCCGCCTGCTCTCTAGTCATGCTTCTGTGGTACCAAGGCTGGCCGTAATGAGATTTCTCCTCCTCCCCAGCTTCCAACGGGAAGCCGCCCGACCTGAAAATGATTATTTTTTATTAATTTGAGTAGTTCGACATCGTATGCACCTGGATTCTCAGGCTTTGGTCAAGTTCTTCAAGCCTTCTTCCAACCCAGTACCAAAGAATCCTGTCTCCAACCAAACAGACAGGCACTTCAGCAAAAAACAAGAAGAATACGACAGGAGACAGCCTCGTACTATTCTGGCGGAATAATTCCGAATTACAACAATCAGATACATCACCCTCTTCTATAAATAAGTACAGGTAAGATACCTACCTAATATTGGATGAGTATCCTGAGAAAAAGAATCAAGAAAGATTGTTATGAACACACGAGCAGGCAAGTCCCTCGATCCTAATTAACTCCGACCTGTCCTGGTGGTTCTTGAAGTGTTCTCAAGGGAGCGTTCCTACCACTGACAGGTGCCTTCCTGATTGAGGCATTTGTCCACAGTACTTTGTTTGGGGCAGCTTGCAGCACTCTCACCACACCTCTTCGCTAATCTACATGATATGCTACACACCAATAAATGGATTCTAACGCGAATTAAACTGTCACAAGTTGTTTTCAATATCTCCAGACCACCAGCTTGCCAACGCATGGCATCATCTGCCAACGTTATAACGTCCCTCAACTGCAGCATTCCAACACCGCCAGGCTCTGAACTCCTCCTTTATTGGACAGATTGATAGGCAAAGCAATCTTTGGCGTTGATGCAAAGGGCACATTGATCACTGGTTCACAATCCCGGAATTAAGAGGTCACCCAGAAAGCGGGTTGTTTATCCAGTGAGGCAGCTTCACTCCAGCATCAATCTTGTATGCACATGTTAGGAAACCTGGTGTCAGGCAGCTTCCGCAATTACATCACACAACAGTTGTGTTGGTGTAACGTATTATGGTGTAACTTTTTGGCAACTCCAGAATCATTTTGATAAAATGCTGCTGAACTAGCTTAACGTCCTTATCTTGAATCTCCATACTTAAAAGTAATGTTATGCGAGGCTGAACAAATACATGATACTCGAAATGGAACGATGATATGATTCACGACATAGGAAACCAGAAAATATATTCAAGCTGTGTCTCTAGGTACACCAGTATGGCTCACCTAGATGATTCAGCTTTGGCGCGGAGCCTTTTCTTCCAAGCATTCCCTTCAGAGACCGCAATCGCTTTGGCTTCCAACGGGTCTTCGACGATTCGCCCCACTTTCCCAGTGAAGTCCATCGCTACTCGGGACCTGGCGCTCTCCTGCAAAAAAGTGGAATAAATAAACCACAACCTTTTGATCATGTGTATAAACATTGCTCTATTGGAGAACGCGCCTTGTCTTCAAAAATGATTATTTTTTTTATTCATGCTTTGTCGTGACCTCCTCCTATTAGGTGCACCCTGCCTCGACAGCCTCGTGTCTCACACTGGCAAAAACCTCACTTCGTCACTCCCCAACTCTTATTTGTCTAGCCTTGTCGCACAGGAATATAAAAGGCTTGAGATGGGACCACAATCTTGTCTAGTCTAAAACTCTGCCTTAAACACTTTTCACCTTACCATCCTTCAAAATAATCACTTATTGTCTTAACATTGTCAAAATAATAATCACTATTGTCTTAACTCTGTCTTAATAATCAATAACAACAACGAGTAAAAAGCGGCAAATCCAAAATCGAGGTGGCAATCAGCAGCAAGATGACGACCGCACAACGGTCAAACTTGAGAAGGCTCTTCAGAACTAGCTGAACTGCAGGGGCAGTGCTCCGCCATCTTCAAGCCCCAAAGCCTCCAGACGTTCTGGCCGCCACTCTTTGCCACAACCCAGAGACCTTTGTGAGCCTCAAGGATAGGCCTGAATTGTCGCGACCTGTAATTGTGTGCAGACAATTTCTGCCACCACTGATCGGGGTTTGTCTCATTTCTTCGCCAAGCCATCCACCAGCCTCCTGCAAAACGCGTGGAATTCCTGATCAAGGAACCCTTGGCTAGAAGTAATCAGGGGGAAAAACGAGCCATGGAGGTCTTCAGCAGCTGTGTCGTACTTGCGATGCTTGGACATTGCCATTTCCCTTGCGGTTGTGTCCCAGTTCTGGGTAGAATAGGAATCAACGTCAGCATTAACAACGCGGAGATAAAAAAAAACGACCCTTGCTCCCTATCCACACTCCATTGTCTTTGAGTTCAAGCATTGATTATGTCATTGAATGAAATAGGTAGGCAGTTGCATGGAAGTAACGTTCCGTTACATCACAATTGCTGAAGGAGTGAAAGGACAGGGGGGATGGAGGCTACCAAGGATTTTTTACACTTCTATAATATCCATGTTGATACCAGGACGCCAAGTGGCTTTGGTTGCAACTAGCAGGTTTGGCAGCTTCAATTAGAGCAACCTAGGTTATTTTCACACTTCCCAACATATTGGTGATAACCCAGGAATGCTAAAAGATCCTGGAGAATTCTGATCTGGGTTATTTTATGTTTTTCAAATAAACTACCTTCAAAGGCGGACGGGGCATTCCATAAAAATAAATAAATAAGATCTTAATGGGGAGGGCGCCCAGGACGCATCCGACGCTAGCCCTAGGAAAAGTGGCGATGAGGAATGTGGGGAGGGAGGGATGAAAGGAAGTGCCATACTAGAACGACCACCAGTTTAGGTGTGAGCCAAGCAGGTTGTGGGTGGTGATAACACGGAGCACACCTGACAAGATGCCTAACTCGAGTAACTCTGGCTCTTTTCCCACTCCACACATCACTGCGTGACCCTGATGATGTTGGTTGCCACTCGTTTCAACTGCCACTAGCAGAATTATCTGTCCGAACTGATACAACTCTTTGTCCAGCTTATTATCCAATTAGGCCGCCGCTCAATCTACAATGGGGAATTTGCCTCACATTTTTTTTTTTTTCGAATGAGGGTTTATTTTTATGGAATAAAACCATAGTGAGCTGCTCAAAAACGCATCCAAAAAATTTAGAGAATTTAGGGAAGATGGAAATTTTAAATGTGGTGGCAATGTGTAAGAGGCAGCCATGTTTGAAACATAACGGATATTCTACCAATCTGACTTCAAAGGAGGTTCTGTGGCACTTACCACAGAAGCGGAACATACACGAACTTTTAGCTTATGAGGAATAACACAAGAGTGTGCCGCGAACTGGCAGGAAGAACCCAGACACAAAAGTGACCAAAAGAAACAATATTACTCACTTTTTTACAATACGATTCTACCTACTAGTTTATCAAGCATTATTAGTCTTCATCTTCTCTTATTTAGTTTCAAGATTTGAATCACATTATTCGAATAGCCATTTCACTGGATCGTTTTGTGTGGCGGTGGTAGAACTCTGTCTGTTGTCGGAGTTGTTTTCGCGTCGTTTTTTTTCCGTATGACGTCAACAATATTCCTCGATTTTCGCGGTGTTTTGTAACAGAGGCTTCACTTGTTTAGGCATTTTCTCCTACAGTAATTTTTTCCTCTTGATTATTCCTAGTGTTAAACGTTATTCTAGGGCCCTTTTTATAGGATTTGACTTGAAATTCCAGAATCTAAAATTGAGGCAAATTCCCCATTCGCCAATCTTCGGTCGTTTCCCTCATTCCAACGATTTCCTGACTAACACCACAAGCTGAGTTAACTCTACATAAACTTACAAAACCACTCACATTGATCGCTGAGCTGCCTGAAAGGGTCTCATGCTTGTTCTTGAAGGCCCTGTAGTTTTCTTTCAGTTGTTTCCCATACTGAAAAACATAAAAATGATGGATTGTTAAAAACGATATGTTAAATAATAAAGAGCCACCCTAATTATGGAGAGGTATTTCTCCAACTCAAAATTCGAGGTTTTTTATTTCAAGAAAAATAGGAAATTTTGCCAATTTGACAAAAATTACTTTACGAGTTGATTTTTCACCCAACAGGACTCCGAAAATAGTTTTTTGTAGGCACTGAAAATATGCGAAAATTGACAGATTTTTCCAACAGTGCCCTTATGTTTACATTTTCGCGGTAAACAAAAGATTTCCTCAAAAATCAAATTTTCATGCTAAAAAACCGTTAATTTTTTCTTCAGACGTGGAGTGGGGGAAGGGGGGCTACCGAGCGCCGTTTCGTAAGAGATTAGACTAACCCGCGACGAGGAAGAAACGGCGACCGACTGAGGCCCCCAAACATGGGACACCCTGTATAAGGTCACCCATAAAAAGTACTAATTTTTTCGACTATACAGGGTGTAAGCCTAACTGGTCTGCCATACGGTACCAGTCGTTTCTACAACTAATTTGCAACAAAAAATGTCCCTTAGCAATTTTTTTTTAAACCCTTCGTTTTCGAGTTATTTTAACTTTAAACTTTTTTCGTGATTTTGACCTTATGTCATTAAATCGGTCATAACTCCGTTAATTAGCTGTGTAAATTACAATTTGAGGATACCGTTGGAAAGAACATTAAATTTCCTATCGGATAGATGCCTTAACTTTCTTCGAGTCAAGGTTTGAGACATGAAAACGTCCTCTAAAAAGTGAAATTTACGTAATTTTGGAAACCTTGCATTTTTTCAATCGCAAATTGAACTACGAGGGTCAACATTTTTTCAAGATGCAAGAACAGTGAAAACTGCGCCAGAATCTCAGCTTTCCAATGGTATAATCAAAACATATTCTACAACCGAATTTAGGCGAGAAATTCGTGTTTGAACGCGGAAAAACGTGCATTTTTTCAACGAAATCAGCGCTCTGGCCTCCTTTACCAGGAGGCCTCGCGTCTACTGCGGCGCCGACTCACCCACTCTCTTCGTCCGACCCCTCAGATCGACTAGGCGGAGCGCCGATTTCGTTGAATAAATGCACGTTTTTCCGCGTTCAAACACAAAATTCTCCCCTGAATTCGGTTGTAAAATATGTTTTGATTATACCATTGAAAAGCTGAGATTCTGGCGCAGTTTTCACTGTTCTTGCATCTTGAAAAAATGTTGACTCCAATCCTCTTTTTAGAGGACGTTTTCATGTCTCAAACCTTGACTCATAAAAAGTTAAGGCATCTATCCGATAGGAAATTTAAAGCTCTTTCCAACGGTATCCTCAAATTGTAATTTACACAGCTAATTAACGGAGTTATGACCGATTTAATGACATAAGGTCAAAATCACGAAAAAAAAGTTTAAAGTTAAAATAACTCGAAAACGAAGGGTTTAAAAAAACATTGCTAAGGGACATTTTTTGTTGCAAATTAGTTGTAGAAACGACTGGTACCGTATGGCAGACCAGTTAGGCTTACACCCTGTATACTTTTTCAAATACTTTGTTTTTTGACAAGTTTTTTCAAGTAGATTTTGCGATGCATCGAAATATCGATGTATTTTCTCCGATATATCGAAGGTATCAATATCTCATTGACGATATATCATGTGACCAGCATATCGATATATCTCATGCGATTTGCCATCCCTGGGATTGCGCTATTTTCCTCTCCAGGATCGAGATTAAAAATACACCGCTGGAACGAGTGGGCAGCAGCCTGAACACTCCTGCCTTCCAAATAAGACACTCGATCCCCGCAAATTGATTCCTCCGACCATAATCTCCGTTTCTTCGAGCGATTCCCGCATGCATAAATTCTCAGTGTAACAATGTGTAATTTTTTTTGCGCTGCAATTCGCGAAATGAATAATTCATTTTATTTATTCAAAAACGATCTCGCGATTCTCTCGCCTCCCAGATGAAGAGATTCATCTGTGAGGCAGATTTTCTAGAGGCGATCCATGTAAGAAACGCGTTCCATTATTACCTGCGCGATGCGAGTGAGGTGAGATTCATAAAGACCAGACCAACCCTCATAATGCGAATTCTATGCAACCCATTAAAACCCCTTCTTATCAATATTTTGAATTTTTTAAATATTCCGACTCCAAATGGTCGCGTGATGAATAATTTTCAAAGACTTAAGGTCGAATTTCAAGGTTTTACGTTGTCAAATGACAACACTGGGCTAGGGATGGGCGATATTCGACAGTCATCCACTATCGATAGATTTTTACTTTTTTTGTATTTTTGAAAATCTCAGCATTTGGAGAGCTGTGATAATACTGAGACGAACGGTGAAGCCTCTACTCCGGGAAATCCATGTTAAATAACTCCTCAATTCACTGGTATTCTCAAAGTTGAGGCTCGTGTCAGTATTTTATTACCTGCTGTATGTTGTGAGTACCTCATTTTGACAAATTAGGTATTCACCACTTGTGCGAAGACACAAAATTCGTGGTATCGACTTTACCTCTCAACCTACTGTCTCCCTATCTCCCTTCAGGCAATATGTGGCTCAAGGAGCAAAGCTAAACTGGAAATTATTTTATAAATTTCAAATCAATTCGTCTTTTGTTTGAAATCTTTGTATAATCTTATGAATATACCGAACCCTGCAAGTAATAGATATTTCAATTCAATCACATTAAGATCTCCATCGGACATGTACGTATTCGTTTTATCCTCGAGACTCAATAATCGATTATTTTCGATATTTAACATAACCTTCTCTGACCCGATCAGCTGGTCGTGAAGGGGCGCCATTTGCGCTCCTATCCAGCAAGGTTATTCTGTTTACATACCATGTTTCTTGGTATGTAAACAGAACGATGGTGATAATATTCTTTAAAAGCAATTATGTAATCGTTATTATTATGTCTCCCTTGTGGGTTAGATGTCTGACAAGAAATTCCATACTCAGTATGTGTGTTCACTCTCAGGTGACGACCTGAGAAGGTATGAATATAAGATACGTCTCTGCGGTGGTTTAGACCCCTTTGAGCAGAGTGTTATTGAGTGTGACGACGATTTTCCTGACATAACTCGCGAAGATCTCGTGGAGTATCTTGTATTGAAGACGGATTTCATATCCCTGAAGCAACTGAAGTGCTGCAAATCTTTGGATGCGCACAACTTCGTTACTTCAGGGCATGTGAAATCTGTCTCATGCAAGGTACTCCCAGGTGACAAGGTGGTGGTGTTTGGAAAGGTAAGTAATTCAAATGTTATCCAATTATTATTAGGTTAATTGAAATAATAACGATGTATGCCATGTTTTGGGCAGGTAGTAGATTCAACAACGGTCGTTTGATGAAAATAATGTTATGATAGCATCCCCTGCCCATTGCTAAGTCAACATTGTTATGAAACTTTGAAAAATCATGGGAAAATATCTACTCATCATAGAAGAATCCAGTTGCTACGAAAACTCTCAGTGAGGGCTCTACTTTCAATTAAAAATTATAATAAACCACTTTCCCGACTCTAGCACGCACCCTACTTCGAGCCATGAAGCAGTATTGTATGAGCAAATTTTCAAAATTAGGTTCCATATATATATATTGACCTAAACGTTTACTCCGTTTTATGGTTCGAATATGGATAGATTAACATGCTATGGAGTCATTACTGGCCCCATGAGTTGACTTGTACGTTGAAGAACAACACTAACGCATTATTATGGTTGCGTTTATCCATATGTAGTGGTCGTGCCATGAACCACAATGTGGTTTTGGCACCGTGCTGGCCCCATTAATTTCACTTCATAACTGAGGTCTGCAGTGAGTCTTTCTTTCAAATTTCAGATCGAAGTACAGATAGCAAGGTTTTTAGGTATTTTTTAAAACTTATATAGTACCTACCTATTGTACCTACCCGTGACGGGAAGAGCAGCCAAACACCGCACAAATTGGCATGCCTAATGAAAAAATCTTTGTTTACAACGATGGGAATTCAGTCAGTTCATCGAACATGGTTGTCAGAAACGCTGGGAATCAGCGACGCCAAAAGGCTGATATTCTTATTTTTTCGGAAAGTTCTCTTGTCTTTCCACACTGTTTCTAATCACTTTTGGCAAACCAAAAAATTAAATACTGCTTCCGGGACGAGAAGAGCAACTAATAACCGCATAAATTGGCATAATGAAAAACCGTCCATACAATCTTTGTTTACAACGGAGTCAACATGGCCGCCTTTCAGCGAGATTCGAATAACCGTTCGATTAGTCAAAGAATCGATACATCCATTCTGTGTGACGCCACAAGAACTTTTCTTCCATTTTTTCAGAACTGAAATTTATACAATGGGGATTAGATCAATATATTATATTGATCTGAAATAACATCTCAAACCACAGCTGTTATTGCACTCAAAACGTTCTCTGCACAGGAATACAATAGTAATGTGGCATCCTCACAGATAGGCTAGGAACACACGGGGCGCCGTAGGGCGCCGACGCTTGCGTCAGCGTCTTTTTCAACTCCACCTCTCAAGCTAAAATGCATTGGATTGTATCAGAGCGCACACACGGAGCGTCGGCGATTTTTATCCGCAAGAGTCGGAGATTCCACGACGCTGCACCTTGACTCCGACGCTCACGGCGCTAGAGTGAGCGTCGTGGGAGCCGTGTTAAAATGTGAACCACAGCATCAGAGCGCACACACGAGGCGTCCCCAATCCCTTCGTGACGCTCAAAGGTAGACGTTTTGAGGTTGTGCTTAGTGCGTGCTTTGTTTGTTCGTGCATGCATATTTCATGCCTGGGATAATTTTGAATGCATTCCAAGGGATTCGTCAGTTTCCCACTACCTAGGTACCCTGATTGAAAAAAAAATTCATTTTAGAGATAGGTATAGCATTTTCAAATCAAATTCCTTAACAAACAAATTTCACCGTTTTACAAATCAATTTCACCCTCTTACAAATCAAATTCAACCTTTTACAAATCAAATTTACCCCTTTACAAATCAATTCTCAATTTCGATGGTGCTTCGTCTGCTCATGTAGGTAGGTAATCGAAGGATGACTGCGACATACGGAAATAGTTTTTAAATTTTTCATTGTCCTCCCTCAACTCCGAATAAAGGGTGTAAAAAACTCCACTCTGATTTCGCAAAGAAATTATGGGGTGAATCCACATGAGTCGGTGTTTCTTCTTTCTGAGCCTGCGATAGAGAATAAACATTGCCACAGCTTTCTCTCTTTCCATGGTGAATGCAGGCGTCAAACTGAGAAAAAAGACGCCTCGTGTGTGCGCGTGGGGTTTGGGCGACAAAAGACGCTGACGCAAGCGTCGGCGCCCTACGGCGCCCCGTGTGTTCCTAGCCATAGGGTTTTAGTCGTCCTTAGAGACCAATATCGCAGTTACATGGAGTAGTAATACAAATTGGAGTGGAAGAGGAGGGGCCTTTGTTATCAGTTCATTATCAGAGTGCATTGTTAGGTTTGGTGGTGGGCCAGAAGTCAGTCCAGACTTTTATTAGCAACATTATCAACCTAATTTGTTGGCACTCTACTGATAATATTGATATAAGCCGACACCCTGCCGTTTAATAAATTCAATTGTAAAGGTAGTTCCATACTCCTAGGCTAGAGATGCCAAATTGTTGATAAATACCTATCTACCCGAATTCAAAGTCTTCTGATTTTTTGAGAAAGCAATATTCTGCATGAAATAATACAAGACCTAAGCAAAAACTTTCTACAATAAAAAAATCAAAAATGTGAAAAAATTTGCATTAAAAAAAAATAATTGTTTTGTAATTAAGATGAGGTGTTCCCTAAGATGATGCACACGTTTTATTTACGACTTTTTTCTCACGCTTTCTAGGAAAAGTCCCTTCAGGAGCTAATTTTACGGTACCCTACCTACTCGAGTACCCACCTCACACAGTGGTAAATTTTGAAAACCTTCCCTGTGTCGTGAAACGGTCTAGGAGAACGAGGAAGAAAAGAATGAATAAGAAGGGATCATTAAGGTTTCCTTTCCCGAGATGGAGACGGAAAAATAATTGCTTTCTCACCTCGCCTAGTCACGTATGACCCGAGCGAAGGTCTCTACAATCAACTCTATTCAACCATTCTATTACCTACCGAGACCCCTTCGACAACCCCTCGTGCATTCCAGTGCAGAATGGAAACAAAAAACACGAATCAATAAAATTAAAAAAATTAAAAAATCATATCGCAAGAATTATTTTGATATCCGCCAATCAAACGAGTTGAAAATTTAATTTCGTTCTTAATTGGCTGGGCGTCAATCGTACTGTGTGAAGAATGAGTGGTTGCCTGCATAACACTCAGAAGTGATTCGAAAGGCCTTTTTACAATGAAAGCTAGAAATTCGATATTCAGGTAGGTACTTGAATGATGTTATAAGAGTAGGTGCTAGGTTGAACCAACTTCTATTACTTCTCCATGTAAATGAGAAGATTACATTGGCCTCTAGCGGTCTTTGGACTACTAAAACCCATAAAAACTGTTACTCCACATGACATGAGCCATAACTCCACGATAAAATCGCTCACTCCACATGACATGAGCCATAACTCCACGATAAAATCGGTTTCAATCACTTTTTTTCAAGCCAACATAATCTTGAAAGTCTTTAGGTTGTATCATTTGTTAAAGAAACACTCAGAAGTGATACAAAACCCCGACTTTCCTCCTCGATTGGATAGATATATAGGTAGGTACTTGGTTGAACCAATTTCAATAACTTCTCCAAGTAAATGCGGTTATTTTGGCCTTCTAGCGGTCTCCATGGAAAATATTAGGTACTTCACGAGGCGTTAGCCCTTAATTCCTCGATAAATTAGGTTTCGATTTTAAAGATTAAAAAAAGTAACGTAGGCCCTTAAGATTCCCTGGCCCCAAAAAAAGCCTTTGAAATTCTCGAGGCCCTATCATTTGGGAGATACGAAAAACCACGATTAGCCAGAAATGCATGATGTAGGTAGGTACAGGGTTGAACCAATTTCGATTACTACTCCATGTAAATGCGATTATTTTCGGCTCTAGCGGCCTCCAATACTACTAAAAACCCACGGGAAAGATTACTCCACTTGATATTACTCCAAATTTCCACCAAATACTGAGTTTAAATTTTTTAAAAATACAAAAAAGCTGACAGGCCGTTTGAATAGTATTAACTCAAATATTATTTCAGAGGGAAACATTCAGAAGAGATACAACTGAGACTTGCGACCACGATTTTTCAAGAAATTCATGTAGGCAGGAAGTAGATAGTTGAAGGATTACTACTCCATGTAAATTTGATTATTTTGGGCTCTAGCGGCCTCCAAACTACTAAAAACCCACAGTAAAGATAACTCCACTTGATATTACTCCAAATTTCCACCAAATACTACGTTTAAATTTTTTTTAAATACAAAAAAAAGCTGACAGGGCGTTTGAATAGTATTAACTCAAATATTATTTGAGAGGGAAACATTCAGAAGAGATACAAATGAGACTTGCGACCAAGATTTTTCAAGAAATTCATGTAGGCAGGAAGTAGATAGTTGAAGGATTACTACTCCATGTAAATGGGATTATTTTGGGCTCTAGCGGCCTCCAAACTACTAAAAACCCACAGTAAAGATAACTCCACTTGACATTACTCCAAATTGCCACCAAATATTGGGTTCAAATTTAAAACATACAAAAGGATGTGCAGTTATTTACCTTGGCGAGCCTCATGGCGGTGACCCAGCAGACGCGGTCTTTCCCTTTGTCGAACGACAGGACGACGGGATCTGTGAAATCCTCCTCGCTCGTTTTTCGGAGAACTACCCCGAATTCGGTGGGTCCTGAAACAGAAATGACGATCCATCAAGCAAAAATCTACGAAAACGTACCGATTAGCACAACTAAATTCAAAATGACAACTCTTTGTCTTTGAAACAAGACAAGTTGTAAAGCCACAAATTAATACACTTCCCTCGCTCCATCTCTGCCCACGGATTTTTTTCGGCGTTGGGCCAGAGAAATTATATGAAGAGTCATTTATCAACCCGAAAAAAAGTAAATGCAATTTAAAAGTTACCCACAGGTTCGGTGGAAACCGCGAAATGAATGGTAGGGACTAATCTTCATAACGAGGAGTGTTTTTTTTTCAGTTTTGCATAAGCATTCATGAATTTTTCTTGTTTTGGCGCGAGTTCAAGGGAGTGGGCGTTGCATAAACGCTCCACTTAACGAGTCTTTGAGGTTTGAATCATCCGTCAATCGGTTGTCAAAGACAGACGGGGGGGATGAGGAAAAAATTCCAACTTGATTGGTTCGCTTTAAGGTAGACACTTCGACGCCGGCATTAGAAATATCAACATTACGATTCATCAATTTAAGAAAAAATTAACGGTTTTTTAGTATGGAAATTTCATTTTAGAGGAAATTTTTTTTTGTCCTCGAAAAGATAAATCAATGCTCCTACCTTGGCAGACGCGGAAGCAAAACTGGTTGCAAAAGAATCTCATTTCTATCACCTATTCTTCGCTCAATTTCAAATTGATCAAGTTTTCATTATTCAGATGCGTCCAACGCCGTTATAGAGTTCATGACAAACTGATTATAGTCACTGTAGGAGCTTCACCGAGTCTATAATCAGTCCCAATTCTAACACTTTCCTTTCTAAATTAGAAACGTTGACGTTAATATAACGAGCAAATAATTGGAAGTTTTTCGACAAGAAAATCCGTTTTTTAAAGCGGTCGTTCTGGAACTTTTTCGTAGTATTCATAACTGAAAAGCCCATCACTAGTAGCGGAACAGATTCTTCGGCCCAAAATGAGTGAGTGTACCTTTCGAGCATCTCTTCCTTGTGTTTGTTTCACGAAAAAGGTTCACATCTTCACCAAAATATTGAGAATAATTAATAGAGAATACCTCGAAAATTCGAGGTAAACTTGAAATGTCGAAATTCGTCCATTATCATCACAATTATTCGGAAGAGAAACACAGAGTAGAGATACGAGAGAAAAGATATACCAGTAGATACTCAGGCTGATTCACAATCCACGTTTCTATACTTGATTTAGAAATTAAGTTTTACCATGGGTTTTGGAGTTCTAACACTTTCCTTTTTAAATAAGAAACGTTGACGTTAATATAACGAGCAAATAATTGGAAGTTTTTCGACAAGAAAATCCGTTTTTTTTAAAGCGGTCGTTCTGGAACTTTTTCGTAACTGAAAAGCCCATCACTAGTAGCGGAACAGATTCTTCGGCCAAAAATGAGTTAGTGTACCTTTCGAGTATCTCTTCCTTGTGTTTGTTTCACGAAAAAGGTTCACATCTTCACCAAAATATTGAGAATAATAAATAGAGAATACCTCGAAAATTCGAGGTAAACTTGAAATGTCGAAATCCGTCCATTATCATCACATTATTCGGAAGAGAAACACAGAGTAGAGATACGAGAGAAAAGATATACCAGTAGATACTCAGGCTGATTCACAATCCACGTTTCTATACTTGATTTAGAAATTAAGTTTTACCATGGGTTTTTGGAGTTCTAACTCTTTCCTTTTTAAATAAGAAACGTTGACGTTAATATAACGAGCAAATAATTGGAAGTTTTTCGACAAGAAAATCCGTTTTTTTTTAAAGCGGTCGTTCTGGAACTTTTTCGTAACTGAAAAGCCCATCACTAGTAGCGGAACAGATTCTTCGGCCAAAAATGAGTTAGTGTACCTTTCGAGTATCTCTTCCTTGTGTTTGTTTCACGAAAAAGGTTCACATCTTCACCAAAATATTGAGAATAATAAATAGAGAATACCTCGAAAATTCGAGGTAAACTTGAAATGTCGAAATCCGTCCATTATCATCACATTATTCGGAAGAGAAACACAGAGTAGAGATACGAGAGAAAAGATATACCAGTAGATACTCAGGCTGATTCACAATCCACGTTTCTATACTTGATTCAGAAATTAAGTTTTACCATGGGTTTTGGAGTTCTAACACTTTCCTTTTTAAATAAGAAACGTTGACGCTAATATAACGAGCAAATAATTGGCAAAAAATTTCGATTATAAATACTTTTTTTATAGCGGTCGTTCTGGAACTTTTTCGTAGTATTCATAACTGGAATGTTCACTAGTAGTGTAACAGATTCCTAGGCCCAAAATGAGTGAGTGTGCCTTTCGAGTATCTCTTCCTTGTGGTTGCTTCACAAAAAAAGGTGGATTACGTCTTCACTAAAATATTGAGAATAATTACCTCGAAAAGTCGAGGTAAACTTAAAATTTAATCGAGGAAAACTTTAAGTTTTGAAATATGTCCATTATTTGGAAGAGAAACACAGAGTAGAGATACGAAAGAACTACGCCCTCCCTGTAGATACTCATGCTGATTCACCATCCACGTTTCTATACCTGATTTAGAAATTAAGTTTTACTATGTAGACTTGAATATTTTTAGGTTTTAAAGTTTGTAATCACCTCTGAGTTGGTTTTTGGAGTTCAGGCACGTGTAGACCTCGTAGTCCTCGAGGTCTGCCAACACCGCCAGCTGCTCCGATTCATTCCCTTCGCCAACCGCAACGTACTTATCGATTCCTTCATCTTGATCTGTCTGCAACACAAGACAAAACAACAAATGATAAGGTATGTCACGTAACAGATCAACATGATACTGAGTATGTTCGGTAGAGACCTCTGAGCTAACATCCAAATAAGTACCAAGAACGAGTAATAAACCTTTATTTAAATTTAAACTTGGTGTAACGACCCAACTCACTAACAAAACACTTAAAACCATTCCAAGGGGCCAGTTTTAGTTACTGATGCCACTGTAGTTGTGAAATGAGGGTTTTCCCTGCGTATGTAATCCGTTCTGTGATCTACGCGTAACAACCATCTCCTGGTTATACACACTCGGAAGCGACGGTTTTTTCTCTTCTTCCCGCGACCCGGATCTCACGGAACGCAATCGGACCGTGCGGCTTCCGGACGGGACGCAACTCAGAGCACGGCCTGGTGAAGATGTCCTTGCGAGAGCCTACGAGGTGAATTGGAACACCAAAGACAGGAGTTTGTCTTGTGAAACTATCAAACGCCATTCGAACCAGTCTTAAGATTCCATAAAACTCCCATTCGTGCAGCTGGAGAGAATAAACGAATTTTTCTTTGATAAATATCTAGTCAACAGATGGTATGTTGGAATAGATACTCATCTGTAGATTCTATCATCTAGATGCTATCTAGATAGATAGGTAGGTAGGTACGCATTGAAGTCGCTGCCGTGCCCATCTGCAGACACAAACTAACCACCTTCCTTACTCGATGATCTGGTTACCATTACAAGAGTGAATACCATTGAGTTACAATGTGCTCCCCAAACTATCAGGTACCTAGTACGTCTCTGCTGCTATATAAGTATGATAGTAAGTGTGAACCTCCCTAGGAATGGTTGTGACGAGTATTTGAGACTTTATTATTATAGGAGACAGTTTATTATATTGGTGGACATATTTTAATGTAGCTACGTACCGTCGGAAGCGTTGTTACCTAATTAACATTTAACACCTCCCACAATTTTACAAATATTTACGTTCATACGCGGTGTGGAAGCATGTTTGTAGTATGGGAGGTATGTATATTTGCGAAAAAGAATGATATGTTGGTGAGTAGAAGATCTTGAAGACGTTTGTGTCTACAGATGGGCACGGCGGCGACTTCAATGCGTACCTACCTACCTATCTATCTAGATAGCATCTAGATGATAGAATCTACAGATGAGTATCTATTCCAACATACCATCTGTTGACTAGATATTTATGTCCAACAACCTACTACATCAAGTAGTTTTTCCCTTTTTGGTGTTTACGGACATAATTTTTGAGGTCGGTCCATTTTTTGTTAAAAGGTTTTTATTTTATTATTTTTCCATTTTATATTATTTTTTATTTTTCACTTTTTAGTGGTCTTCAATTTAAATCTGAAATTAATTTACCCGCAGTTTATCGATCTGTTAATGTGGATCTGTTTCCATACTGTGAATCATTTCAGTAAGGTGAACCAGACGCCGTAGGGTGGACCACATTCTGTAATCCGGATCAGTTTCCATATGTATAGATGACTTTCCGTTTTTGGATCAGTTTCAGGAGGTATTTGGTTCACTTTGCTACTTAGCAATCTACTCTCATATCCCCTAACTGTTCGACGTCCCTCATATTTGATAGGTACTTGGTAGTTCTGACAACACAATTCAACAACTCAACCATGATATGATTGACGAGGACTTATCACCTAACTGTACTATATACCTCATCCACATTATTTCTGACGGGAAATAAAATTGTTTTCCTCTTCCATTCAATTCCAATGAACTGATGATTCATGATTCATGCCAAATTTCACTTTCGTAGCCCAATTAAGTAATTAGCAACAAAATGGGTCGTAGGAGAATTCCTATTGAATAGCTATTTACCAACTACGCAGACATGAGCTGCGCATCCACGTTTTGACAGTGGCGGCCATTATCCCTTGACTAGAGGTGTGTCGGTACAGCTGTACCGGGACTGTGGAACCGAGTATCAGGTTGGAACGGTTCCACGCAGTGACAAAAACTCGACCCTTACCGGTCCAGTTCCACGGACTGATAAGATATCTTGAAATGGCTCTGGACCGGGAAGAGAATCTTTTCCATCGGTCCAGTTCCATCCTCACAATCAGAATGATCTGATCAATCATCTCATCAATCTGATCATTCTGATTGGTGAGGATGGAACTGGACTGGTAAGGATGGAACCGGACCGATAAGATATCATAGAGAATGGTTCAATGGGTCTGGACCGGTAAGCATGGATCTTGTTCTCAGTTCTGTTCCATGTTGTACCTGGAAGCGCCCTTACTACTTCTATGAACTGAGAATGGTTCATGGAATGGCTCTTGAGCGGGAAGTTATCTTCTGGACTGGTTAGCATGGAAGTTGTCTCCAGTATTATTATTTTATTGTTGTCATGTTTAGTTCTTAAACTGCAACGAAAAATAATTTTTAGAATAATTATTATTAATAATGAGGAATTTCACCGATTTCTGTTTGCATTTTTCCTGAATAGTTAATGGTGTGGGATAGATGAAAATCGGGCTGATTTCGGAAAATAAGTCTCCTGTTATTTTTGGGAGACAATCAAAATTTTTAATTTCAAAACTAACCGGGAAAAACAGACGTGCAGCGGGAACGCTTGCTGATTGGGCTGTTCGGATCGCCGTCTCCTCCCAGTGTTGCCCATTGGGACGACGAAATCGTGTTTTCTAAGAGAAAAGTTATCAAACAAAAACAGAGGAAACCTAATTTTCCCCATCTCGCTTTTTCTATTTTTTCTTCAGTTTTTCGATTTCGAACTTTACTGTTTCATGAAATTTTGCATCTGGGGACTATGGATTTCTCGATCTCAGCACTTCAAGCGGCCATAAATGAACTATTCCAGCATGACGTCATTTTCCCGGTTTTTTTTAAACATTCGTATTTTCTACACTGTTTTGTTTATTCGTAAATTAGGAAGTTCGGGCTGAAAGTTTGCCTTAGGGGGTTTTTAGAGGTGCTGAATCCGATTTTGGGGTCAAAAATAGGAAATTCCGACATGATGAAATTCCTCATTATTATTCTTTCCTTGAATTGATTGGTCACTATCATTTATAATAAATTGTCTCTTTTGTAACACTTGTTCAAATTCCTTCCTTTTAGCGAATTTTCAAGGAAAATGATACTATTGTATTGCAAGTTGAGATCATAAGCATGGAAGAAGGACGATAGGGATTTGATTGCCAGCTTCATCCATGCCATGTGAGTGGGATTTGATCGCCTGTACCGGTAATGGAACTGTGCTGGTAATTTGGAACGGTTACATCTTTGTCACCGTAACCGTTGGAACCGTTCCAGGGAAATACCTGGACCGACACACTCCTACCCTTGACAGTTGGCGGTTCCATCCCAACTAAACGCGAAAAATAGCATGATGGTGGATGAACGATTCTTCTTTTTCTTCGAGTTCAACCATTGTTCCAGAGCAATGCTGGACATAACGTTTGGGCTTATAATTTATTAGGAAGAAACAAGGTTTGAAGTTACGGGTCGCCGACGACCCTCGGGATCTAGAGGGGTTAAGGAGGTCTCAGTCAGTGAATAAACGGAGTTTTCCCACTTTTCTCAGGATTTATATTTCTGGATTATTGTTCGATTTTGATGATTCCTGCGGCAATCTTTTAGTTTTTAAATTCCCTAGGTAAATGCACAAATGAATTTCGAAAATTCTTGAAAATTTCAAAATATAAAATTATATATGTATGTAATATATTATATGTATATATTAATTATTATTATGTATTATTATTAATTATATATGTATGTATGTAATTATATATGTATATTTTATTTTTTTTTAACTTGGAATTAAACGAATGCATGGGTGTAGATATTATAAAAACGCTGCAAATTATTACACCAAGGTTTATTATTTTCTGTATAGATCACTCAACTGCAAAGAACGCAGCTTTGCCATTGTCACTACCTACCAATCATATTTTCGCTTCACACTCAAGTTTTTTCCGATTTTCGGATTCTACGTATCTAGAAACGTAAACCAATAAATTTTGAAGCGGGGGGGTGTAAAATTTGGTTTCTTGGTCGATTCCAAAGGTTCATTATTGAAAATAATAAACCAAAATCGAATTTCAAGAGTTTTTCTGAACAGCACGGGTTACGTGCGGTAGAATAATACAAGGACTCTCGACAGATGTTATTGCTATTATTGGCAGAGACCTGAAACGTAGTAATAATTGAGGTCAATTTTTCCGCCGTGCCCCGTTTCGAGGGCGGGAGAAGAAGACGAAAGACGCCCAACGAAAATTGAAAACTTTCTCCGACCAGAACCGACGCCGAACTCGAGTTCAAAACCGAACCCGTCATTAAAGACTTCGGAGGTTTCAATGCCGATTCGATGGCGGGACTCGAGAAGATATCCCGCCAGTACTTGAGTATACAAGAAAGTCCGATCCACAGTTGAACGTTCTTATACACAACTAAGTAGGTACCTACATATACATTTTATTTAAGAACGTACCGTAAAGGCGGGTGACTTGGAGCACTTTTCAACTTTCAGAGACTCCCCAGGTCATAATAATGCATTTATAAATACGGCAATGGTCGTAAAATGTATATATACCATAAAAATATTGTTTTTAAAAACTTTCTTAACCTTTAAAAAAAAAACATCCTGTTCCAAGTCATCTGCTTTTTGGGTGACTTGGAACACTCCGTTAAAACTCCCTTGTTTCAAGTATTCTGAGCTCTATGATGAATTAAAACGGCGTTTAACTTTTTTTTAATGCCACAAGAGTCCAGGAATCGAGAAAAAAAAAATTTAATTTACTTAACTATTCAGTCTTGAAAACGTAAATAAGGAAAAATAATTGCAAGGAACAGAGGAAAACGAGAACAAATCACATTGAAATCATTTCCTCTGTGAAGCTGAATTGCCCTCGACCCTCGAAAAGCGGTTTCAACTTCTTAACCACCTGATGTATCAAGTCGGCACTCATTTGTATATCTCACTCAATGTTCCAAGTCACCCTCAAAATGACAAAATTTTACTTAAAAAGCTCAACTAATTGATTTGGATAGGAGAGTACGCAAGCCAACAAGTATGAGTATTCACTGCACAAGCTGGGAATCTGTAACCCAAACTCCCATTACAGAACAGGCCTTAGCATTTCGACAGTATACCTGCAAAACCGTGTATGTCGATTTCCTGAAATTTTACAGGGGACTATAAAAAACCGTCACTCACTCCACGATCGCCTATCCTTATTTTTGAAAAAAAAATCGGACATACATGGTTTTGAAGGTATATTATCGATTTGTGGTTTGAAATCATCCTTTTTTTTATACCAACGGATAAATAATTTTATAAAATTGTAAAAACTTATCAGAAGTTCACCAACTCCCCCTTGTCACTCCACAACAACCACAGAATGAGTCCCAGTGATAAGGAACCTCAAAACAGTAGTTACAATGTTGTCAACACAAAAAATCTGAAATTCTCCAGCAAGGTTCCAAGTCACCCGCCGTTACGGTACTAATCTTTTTATAAAACGAGGATGTTCAATCTCGAAACTTGGGTTAGAGCTGGTGATAGGAAGAGCAACTCTTCAACTCACCCGTCTACCGTCTCTTCCACTGACCTTACGAATGTTCTACTGATTGAACGTACCAAATATGCTGCCTGAAAGGAGTAGAACAAAGACGAAGCTCGGATCTTCCAGTCACTCAAACCAATCTGAGAGGCTAGAGGCTATCAAGACTGGGAGGTGAGGGAGGAAGAGCTGATGCAGGGTGGCTCTTCTTCTCACTAGTACCAATCTGAGAGGTATCAGAGACTTTGGAGTGCTGCTATCAGTAGGGGAGGTGGGATTGATTCAGCACAGCATTTCCTCTTACTCAAACCAATCTTCAAGTTATCAGAGACATTGATGTGCTAGAAGGAATGAGGGAGAGCTGATTCAGGACAGTTCTTCCATCCACTCATATCAATCTGAGACCTATCAAGGCCGGAAAGTGATAGCAGAAAGAGGAGCTGATGCAGGACGGCTCTTCCACTCACTAAATCAATCTGCGAGGTACCAGAAGCTTGGAGAGCTAGAAGGAGGGAGAGGAGTTGATTCATGATGTCTTCTCCACCCACTCACACCAATCTGAAAGCTATCAGAAATTGGAAGTGCTAGCAAGAGGCAGAAGAGCTGTTTCACCACAGCTCCTCCTCTCACGAATACCAATTTGAGACCCAGAGACATTTGTGTACTGTATCTCACTCCTACCGATTAGAGAGGCCATTCAATTCTTCCCAAGCGCTACAAACCAAATCACCTTTCTTCATAATAAGGAAATGCAAAAGGCAGCTCTTCATCCAGAAATTACGCCCTGCCAGCTTTCTCTCCACTTGAACTATCTGATACCGATCTGAAAAAGATTAAAACTATGAATTCGGGAGAGAAGATGAGTAGTACAGTCCAAAATTGGATTTCAGGATCAACCTAACCGTCAGAAATTAAAATTGTCTTTGAGGTCAAGTGTAGGATGAATGAAACAAGGACTAAAACAGCTTGAAAACACCAGTCATTTTTTCCCGAATGTTTCACACCAGACTCGTACAATTTCCATTTTCCATCGCCATCCTCAAGTACTCCGAATTTCAGCAGCGGATTCCACCAGGTGCTGAGGGAAATCTCACGACTGATTCATGAGATATTGATTCGCCCGCCCCTACACGATTCGACCTTGCGGAAGGGCGGGTTACTCGACCCCTCGTAATACCAGGGGTGGTTTTCCACCCTTAGCGTTTCGGTCCCTCGAGGGAGTAAAAACACTTTCCTTTTCGAAACTTTCGCTTTCCCGCAGGAATTTTTCCGATGGAATTACTTTTCCAGCACGCCATTGATCTATTGGAACAAAAACGGTAGTGCAGTAGGATAGACGTATCAAGATTCAATTTTCGATTAATCAAATTATAATTTTCAAGTTCTTCTAAAATTGCTATTTATTTTGAAAAAACAAAAAATAATAATTAAATAATATGTATATTAAATGTTGAATTGAAATCTTCAGGATGACATCGATATCAATAGATCGCATGACAAATTATCTGTACATTGTTAAATTGAAGCGTGTGAGCAAGGGACCAACTGGCCATGTATCAAATTGTGGTCCTGGCTGCAGCAAAACCAAGGGGTGCTACAGCAATGCTACCATTCAGGTCATTTAGGCATGCGGTGGATGGTGAGCATCGGGATCGCCGATGCTGTACTACATGTGATCGCTGTAAAGGAGTTGGGATGCAGCCAAGGGCTCCACTGCAGGATCAAGAGAGGAGTGCCATTTGAAAGAGTTGCAATTGATGTCATAGGAACACTGCCTCTCTCAAAAAGGGTAATCGATCCAATGAAATCAGAACCTTAGCATAAGGCAGGGATGGTGGCTGAGGGGTTCAAAGATCCCCGAGAAACCAGGAGTCCAAAGTCTTCGAGAAGCTATTGCGAATCCTTGGTGTCAAATGGTGCCACATAACACCGATGAACCCTCAAAGTAATGGCCTTGCCGAGAGGTTCAGATTCAGAGAGAATGAGACAGTCATCTCCTACTAGCATTGCTGGCATACCGAGCATCCGAACATACCACCACAGGATACCTTACTCCCAAGCAATGGCTCGCCTGACTGAGAACAGACTCAGCCTGTCACATTGTTGTGTGGTGCTTCACCACACCACGATCATAACACGGAGTACGCTAAGCAGTTGGCAGTAGGGATGGGTGTCGCAGTACCATTCCCTCTGGTCTGGGAAATGGTCCGAGTTTTGGGATAGGGAGAGCTCAAGTTCTTCGGTGATCCTGGACAAGAAAGATCTCTGGGAGCTGAGTCGAGGAGCAGCAGGTATATGATTCAGTAGTGCACAACATTTGGCTAAAGGCGACCAGACATCGCGAGTGCCTTTCAAAGAGGTTCTCTCCAAGTGTGGTAATCGATTCATTCCGGTGGCAGTGGCTTACTTCACCAAATGGCCAGAGGCATTAGCAGTACCATACCAGAAGAAGAAAACACGTTTTTATCAAAAATAACGGTAAACAACTAAATATTATACAACAATACATATAAAAGGCAAAATTATTAAACAGAAGAAAACATGATAGGCATGGACGTGTAGTCAGTCTGCCGAGCGGGTTGAGCCAAAAAAAAAAAAATAAGGATACTTGATAATAACAATGCATGGAAACACTAGTCCCAGTTAAACTCTTCAACAAGCAGGTCACGATACCTACTTTCGTTAAGGATTCTCACTATAGCCAGTACCATAACAAAAGACAGGGATCTGTTATCCACTTGGTGTCTCAGTTCAGAAATCGCGGGAAACAAATTTTGAGTCCAAAATCTTCCAGAAGCTATTGCGAATCCATGGTGTTTGGCCTTGTCAAGAGGTTCAAACGCACCTTATGGGAGCTCCTTGCAAAAATGGTTGAGAATGAGAGTCATCTACTAGCACTGGTGGCATACCGAGCATCCCAACACAGAACCATAGGATTCTCCGCAGCAATGTCCACCTTTGGAAAGACCTGTCACATTGTTGTGTGGTGCTGAACCATACCAATATCATACCACAGAGTACGCTATAGATACATATTCATTCAGCTTGGACACTTGATATTTTGAAATATCGATACTCATGCCAAAAATCAATAGCTAAATACGATACAAAATATCGATGTTTGTAACGATACCCTTAGTTTGCAAAACGGTTGGAGGTGCATCCAAAGAAAGACATCACTGGAAGGAATTGGGAGTCAAGGAAGTAATAATAGATTTTCTCACCTGTTCATCCCAGAGCATTAAAATTTCCTGTACGCCCTTTTGGAAACCACCAGTAGGATATATTATCAGGAAACTCAGATCAGCTGTGTGACCAATAGAGTTGACTTCTCCATCATCCAGGGCAACAGCTCGTTAACCAACTACTAGGTAGTAAATATCTACTAAAATAACACCTCAAACCGACTCATACAATCGAAACATGACTCACGGTTCTCAAATACAAATGACATTTACGAGCGACAGTAAAGATACATTTTTTCTGTCTCTTTGTTCGACACTTTTCAACCGGAAAAATTCATTGTTTTTATGACACCATCAACCAATATTTTATCGACTCATCAAAAAAAGTCCTCCTCTTTAATATTCCACTGAGATGTTGGAGTACACATAAATTACGACTGGAATTTGTAACCAATTCTCATACCTCAACTAACTCGAATTTCGCTTCCTCAATTTCGATGGTAGGAAACCTGTGAGAGAGATCAATGCTGCCAAAATGCAGAAGTATGAAGTTGATGCAGCATTAGAGACTGCAGCAGCACTTGCCTACAGCGAAGTAAAATACAACTCTTGTCTGGTGTGGCGTATGGTATGACAGGTCAGCCAAGGATCTGGTCCGAGCAGGTTACCCACTGTTCATCCTAGAGTGGATGACCACGCGAGTCCAGACAGGAGGAACATTCATCTGATCTGTGTTCGGGGCTACGGCGACGGCTCGAGCAAGTGGGCCCCATAGGACATGGAGCTGAACTCAAAGCCCGTGGGGAGGAGAAGCGTCGGCTGATGGCATAGCACGAAGAGGCAAGGAAGGAGTAATTTTCATCAAAACCGGTCAAAATATGGGAAATTGTCGTTGAAACAAACGATAAGAATGGGAATTTGGTTTTAAACCGGCCATAAACGATGGAAATTAGTTTTTAACTTCAAATGTTGGGGAATTTCGTTTAAAATCCGACAAAGGAAGGAACGTATTTTAAAACCCACACAAAGTTGGAGAATTTTCATCAAAACCGGGCAAAAGATGGGAAAGAACCGACCATCGTATTTGGTTTTAAAACGGCCATAAATAAGTGATGGACTTCCATCACTAACTTTAGTTCTAAACTTCAAATGTTGGGATATGGTGTTAAAACCCGACAAAGGAGGGAACTTATCTTAAAACCCACCTAAAGTTGGGGTATTTTGATGAGTAATTTTACCTTAATTATAGTAATAGTGTAGTAGTAGATAGTAATTTTACCTCAAAACTCATTTAATGAGAGCATGAATTTCGTATTTAGAGGACACCGGCGTTACCTTGGTCTTCTCGGAAGTGGGAAAAAAATATGCACCAGACATGCAGGTACAGCTGGCGACCAACTCGGAAACTAACTAAGCCGTGACCGACCTCGAGAAAAAGTGACAAAAGCGGATACCTCGGGTTTAACGGCTGTGAAACTGTTCAAGGTCGACGGGAATTAAAGAGAGGAAAAAAGGCAAGTTTTCAACGAATTTTCTCTTTTATGGTTACCCTAAAGTATTACTTATACCTAGTTAGTAGGGAAGTAGTTTTCGAAGTTTCTCGCGTCCGCCACTAGATTGGGCGAGTACATAGTAGTTCGAAACGAGTGTTAACTCTAAGAAGACAATTTCGGAATTGGTTCGATGTAGCTGCTGAGTCTTCAATAACTTGATAGTTGTTGTAGGGTAGTTCAAAATAAGGATTGCAAAGCACTACTTAATGCTGCTGCAGAGATGCATCGATGCAGCAGGGTATCAGAAATCAATTGTGTTGGAAGTAAGAGTCTTCAAGTAGAGTTCAATAGGATTGTGTACATAAATATGAGATTACAAACCCAAATACACTGAATATGCTGACTTTTATCAGGCTGAGGCTGCAATACCCGCTTCAATCTTAAAAAGCTCAGTGAGGATGTCTCGAGGTAGCTGTTTTGATGACAACAATTATTGTCCTCAGTGAATGCTGAGGAGCAATTTAGGTCGGTACTGACTGCACTTAGTTGTGTCATTAAAAATCAACTTCCCTCGACCAGGGATCGATTTCCAATCTTTCCGACTAAACTGAATTTACATTCCTGAGTCGAGCTCTTAACCACCGACCCAAGGAAGTGAACGGACAGACATGCAAAGAGGTAGCTGATCATAACAGGTAGGTGAAAGAGGTACTGGACTAAGTATAACTATACTACTAGTAGGGAAGTAGTTTTTGAAATTTGTCGCGTCGCCACTAGATCGGGCGAGTACATACGAGTTCGAAACGAGTTTTAACTCAAAGAAGACAATTGGAGTTGGTTCGTTGTACCTGCAGGGTCTTCAATAACTTGAAAGTGGTAGTAGGGTAGGTAGTTCAAAATAAGGAATAGTAGCTAGATCTGGTATTGCAAAGTACTAATTAATGCTGCAGCAGAGATGCGTCGATGCAGCTGGGTATCAGAAATCAAAATTTGGTTGGAAGTAGGAGTCTTCAACTGGAGTTCACTATGATTGCCTACATAAATCAGAGATTAAACCCAAATACACTGAATATGCTGGCTTTGATCAGGTGGAGGCTGCTACACAAGGCATAAAAAACTAGTATTGCAAAGTACTACTTAATGCTGCAGCAGAGATGCATCGATGCAGCTGGGTATCAGAAATCAAAATTTGGTTGGAAGTAGGAGTCTTCAACTGGAGTTCACTATGATTGCCTACATAAATCAGAGATTAAACCCAAATACACTGAATATGCTGGCTTTGATCAGGTGGAGGCTGCTACACAAGGCATAAAAAACTAGTGTTTATTCTGTTCAAGCAAGAATTTTCGCACGAACAATTCGAGAAAGAAAATGTAGAAAAATTTATTGAACTTTAGTTTATTGACACTTGCATCAATCGATATCTAGTCGGAGTTTAGGATGCTGCAGAGATGGTGGATGTTGGGTATCAGAAATCCAAATTGTGTGGAAGATGAGAATCCGTAGAACTACAGTTCAACTCAGAAAATGACGTGCTGAACTTTACAAGAGGAGACTAAATTGAACGTAAACACATTCGGTGTGAGTATTCTACAAGTCAGGGCTGAATTTTTTAAGAAACGATGGGGAAACCATGAGAAATTTTGATAAAAATGCTCTGTCTCATGTAGATACCTACTTGGTCTTCAGATGCAGCAGAAATTATGGTGTTGATTGGCAGCAGAAATAAAAATTGTGAAGTAGATGACAATACACTGCAGTTCCAAACGGAGGAGGATGTGATGATTTGAATATGAGTATGGTTGATATTCATTTTGAGATGGCGATGTTTCTGCATATGAATTTTTGCACTAATAATGAAGAAACTAAACATTTTACAGAGGTCTCCTGGGATGATCGTGTTCAATGAGGATTATCGATACACAGTGGAGCTTAGAGTGCTGAAGAAATCAGAATTCCACAGTACTGAATTTTCGAAGTAACAATGGGAAAACCACGAGAAATTTGGACAGAAAATTCGCAGAAGGAGGTGCCTCTTGTAATTATCATGCCTTGCAAACACTGTTGGTTTTTGGATGCTTCAGAGTGTTGGACTGCAGATATCAAAATTGTGGAGTAGAAGAGAATCCAATGTAGTTCCAAACGAGGAAGTGCTCATTTGAATGAAAAAGGGGACACTTGAATGTGAGTATAGTAGGTGAATGGACTTTGCGAGACGGTATTCTTCATGTAGAAGATTAATGTTAGCGTTAATAATGGAAAAACTTGAAATTTGCAGGAGATGCTTCCTGGGATGACCATGTTTTATAAATATTATCAATATCTAGGGAGCTTAGGATGCAGCAGAGTCCAAATAGGATTGAGCATCAGAAATCCAAATTCGATTGAGCATCAGAAATAAAAATTTCAAGAGGTATACTTCAGCTATGATCAAATGCAGTTCAAATCAAATCAAGTGCAGTTCTGTCAAGTTGAGCCTGGAATTGTGTAGAGGTTCTTGGGGATTGAAAGATGAATATCTGGGGAGGAGAAATTATGGTTGTAGAGAAGTGTGTACTTACATCCTAAAACTCTGGTAGATGGAGGGTGTATCACAGGTATCACTTTGTACTGGACAGGCCCGGCTCTAAATTCTTGCACAAAGAACGAACGGGGGAGTCGGACCCAGACGCTCGGAAAGCCCAGAACCGACTGAGGTCAGCTGTCGCTAGGCGCAGCTGTTCGGGGAGGCGAGGTCGAAGCGAGGGTGAGGGTACCCCCTGTGAGAAGGCGGGGTACTGGGGTACCCCACGTGACGGGAGCCAGTTGCCAACGGGGGCATCATCCTGGCGGTGGGGGAAGGAACGACGAAACTGACCTATTGCAACCTATAATCCATTAGGGAACGACTTCTTGGGCTATAAGAAACTTTCTTTTGTATGCAGTCACGTCACTGTTGAGGGGAAGACGCGAGAGGTCGAGACTCGATCATCCTGGTGCATGCAAATCAGCTCGAAGCACCTCCTCAGCTCAGACGAGGAACAACTCTTGTAAAAACTGCTAGGATTAGCTCAGAAGTACTGAAAGATCAACATCATTTGGAGAGGCATCAAGTAGTTTGACCACAAACTCACAATCTTCAGAAACGTTATTGATCAAATTGTCTATCTTATAGAGTGCAAATCAGCCCGAAGCACCACTATAGCTCAAATGAGGAACAACTCTAGCAAAAACTACTAGCTTTGCTCAGAAATACAAACAGACCACCAAAGTCGACAGTATAATAGATCAAATTTTCCATCCAAATGTGCGCAGTTGAAAGTACTTCTAAAGCTTACTTGAGGTACTAATTTGATGAAATTATCAGGGACTGTATGGAGGATGAGACCTTCGATGCAATTTTCAAGTGGTTCAGACTCAGATTTGAGATTATCTATTGGACTTCGAATCATCCTATACAATCGGGTTGAGGATACAAGGAAGCTATGTGCCACCCCCATGGCTGACGTTTCAGGGATTGTGCTGATAAGAATCTGGATTCTCTTTAAATTTGTTTTGGAACATTACATTGTGCTGCTAAATCTTGGATTCCTTCAATATGAACAAAATGGCAGCTCTCTCGCGTACGAAGATTTTGATCTTCGTACCAGAGCACTCTTGTGGTGAAACAGGGCACCCCAAGCTGTTTACCTCCTCTCATGACTGATGGTTGAGGAAACGCCTTTTTCGCTCGTCTGCCGTTTTACTTTCATGAGCCTGCTCTGCAAAACGGTACCGAGGCCCGAGGGAGGACCTACCGGGGGTCTTCACCTGTAATTTAGAGTAGTGTGGGAACCGTTAGTGTGCCCTCGAGTCACCATTTAACTTGGCATATCAGATCCTCGTGCCCACGCCGGGATTCAGGCCTAGAGAAATTCGCACAAATACAACGATATTTTCGAAAATAGAACCATATATTTATAGATTTTCAGTTTTGGCAGAACAGTTAAATATAACAAGGTATGACGGGGAGGTTAATTGACCTTTCTAGACTTGTTGTTTTCATTTGCTTTATTCAATCGCGACGTTTCGACCCTGGATGAGGGTCGATCAGGGACCCTGGAAACGTCGCGATTGAATAAAGCAAATAAAAACAACAAGTCTAGAAAGGTCAATTAACCAACCCCGTCATATACTTCAACACTATAACAAGGTATCTGAACATATTCATGAAACCTGCTGCTTTGCTGTCCCCCACTGTTTGAAAAGCATAATTTAATCAACAACCCACCTCGAAATCCTGCCATCAGTACACTGCGTCACTCCCAAACCATAACTGCATTTTCACCATATCCGATACCCAAAAAACCTATCAAACCTTCCCCGAAATCCTTTTCTAAAACCTTCAGGATGACTTGTTGCATCTCAACTAAAACAAATAACTCCTCATCATCTTCCTGCTGCTTCTTATCTTTCATAATCTTCCACCATTGCTACTTCCATACTGTTCTTCCATGTCATCAAATATTCATTCTGTTTACATCCATGCTGCCACTCAAGTCAATTCAATCAATCATTCATAATACTGTTAATTCAATTATTAAAGCCCTAATAAAAATTTGTTCTTAATATAATTCATATTTAATCAGTGGGAAACTAAGTGAGTGGGAGTGAAAAGTGCAACCTCAACAGCTGATTTCACCTTCATCACTGGAGCTTCTCATTCTGCAGGTCCCATTACCAGTCAGCCAACTTGTATAATATACAAGTATATTATACCTGATTAGTGTTTTTCAATCTTGCTATCACCAAAGTTATCTTAAATCATCAAGTGTTCCTGAAGTGGATTCCCAACTAAAAGCCAAAGATCGAGTGCAATACCTTACCAGTTGTTGGTTCACCACAAGAAAAGGATTCATTCATTCATTCATTTCATTTCATCTACCAGGATATCCCACCTGCATGCTGCCCATCTTCAACTCAGGGTAAGAGGAGTAGCTAGCTACATACCAAAATTGAGGTGAGAGTTACCATATCAAATCTTCTGTGCTATCTGCCTACCTGGAATTGGGCCTTCCTCTCCTCTTCATTGGAACTTTGGGGTCAGGTACCTATCAAGTTCGTGATATTAGCTTTAGTGGCCACTCTTATGTAGGCATCAACCCACAGTATTAATACCATCATAATTTATATCCTTGCTACCTCATTATTGTTGAATAAGTCATCTTGTCTAGTCACTGGTTATTTATTATAGTAACAACTCAATTTATTGCAAATCTAGTCAAACCTAATAGCTTAGTTCAATCATTAATTTAAGAATCGTCAAATCAATCCACCCAGTTTAAGGTAGAGGTGGGTCTGATCCAGAGTTGTCAGGTAGGTAATGATTACTTTTCTTATTAGCAATGAAATGAGTATATATACTCATTATATATCAATATATTGATTATGATTATGTATGCCTACAAGCAAAAACTGGGGTGTCAGTTCTAAAATCAAAATTTCGACTCGAGTTTTACGTTTTAGGCCTTCCTGAATAATTTCGGTTCCGTGTGTCACGAAATCCCTGTAACGAGGAAAACTATACGAACGTAATATCTGATTTCGATGAAATTTTCAGGAGTTATTTGGATTGGGGTAAATTGTCCCCTATGAGGGTAGTGCAAGGTACTTAAAGATCAATGCAAGTTTTGAGCTCAGCTGCAATGCACTGAATCATCCCTACAACCGGGTTACGGATACGAGGAAGCTATGTGCCACACCTACTTTACAGACTTTTCCCCCATCTTTTTCGTCCTTTTTCCAAAAAACCCCAACAAAAGTCAACCAGAAGTGCACGACAGTAAATCTAACCGTTTTACTCGACAAATTTCTCTCGTCTCGTGAAATTGTAAAATCATCTCCGAAGTGCACGGGAAGACTGATGGTTCCTCTTGGCGAAAATTCTTTTTCAATCCGACAAAACTCTCTTCGTGCAGATTTCCACGTCAGTCTTTTACGATTATTCGTAATTTATTTTTCCTTCGTCGAAACCAGACGTGGAGTCCGCGGTTCGAGTCGTAAAAAAATCGATTTTAAGCCGCAGTCCTCTTCTCGCAGTTACAGCCATTTTTCGAAAGTTTTAAATGGTTTTTTTCTCTTCAGAAGTCCATAACCTAATATACAATCCATCAATGGAAAATTGATTTCCTTTGCATGTCTGTCTACGAGGTTTCTCCAAATCAAAGTACAACACATCGCTTCAGAGTCTACCAGTGAACAAATATCTTCAAAAATCGAAATTTCCACTCGCACTGTACGTTTTAAACCTTTTGAACAATTTGGGATTCCTGTCTGTCTGTACGCGAATCCGTGTAACGGACAAAACTTGAATTTTGAGCTCGAAACTTGCAATATAAAGGTAGTTTTTCACTAATTTTGAGATAATATTAACTTTTTAGAATCTAACGCGAGCAACAAGAGCTCTTCAGACACAACCGTTCGCCCCAAAAAAAAACACAAACGGTGGATACAGCTTTCGTACAAGTATGCAACCACGAGAGACATTTTATGTCCTATGTTTAATAAATAGAGAGCTTTCCAATGAGTGGTGAACGATTTTTGTGGGGTGGAAAATGAGGAAGTTAGTTTTCCCTAGGAACGATTGGTTGTACGTGAAAATCATCAGAAATTTCCGCGTAACGCTCCCCTCATAACGCTCCCCGCGTGACGATTTTTCATTTATGTGCCATAGTAAAGACATAAAATGTCAAAAAGAAAAATCGACGAAGTTTTCATGCGCAGCAAGTGTGATGATCGACCCAACAAACAGATATCAGTCAGGAATGGGGTCCTCAGAAACAAACTCCTCTATTGCCGAGCTTTCGGTGAATTTATCGCCTTCCTCAGGGCTCAAAGGATGTATTACTGTGTGAGCATCACATCAGCGTCAATCAACTAACCAGTTAATTGCAGGTAAAATTAAAAAATTGAAAAAGTTTTTTTTTTTAAATTAAGTAAACTTTATTGTTAGAAAAATCAACATTACAGTTATGATAACAATTGAATATAGTAGATTTAGTATCTAATTAACATGAAACATGTATTTCAGGTACAACCCAGTGGTTGTCCTGTACCAGTCTTTAGCACAATACTCGGTGCTTGGGCTTATGTGGAGAGAGCATCTTGTGGTCGTTTCCTTTTCAGTCTGCGTCTATTTGGTATAGGTGGAGGATTAGCTGCTAGGTTTGATACAATTGTGTTTGGATGTTCAGTCATGCGGTTATGTAGACTATTGTAGGACTTTTTGATCTCTTCAAGTACGTAGGGGATGTTCAGGTCGTTGTGGAGCGTTGCATTTCGGACGTACCATGGAGCCGCAGTGATGAGCCTCAGCACTCTGTTTTGAGTCACCTGTATTTTATTTAAATGTGTTGCCGCTGCCGACCCCCATAAACCACAAGAGTACGACCAGATTGGTTTGATGAGAGAGAGGTAAATCAGTCTTTTTGTGCACAGGGAAATAGGTGATCGGTCTCCAAGTAGTGGTTTTAACTGTCTAATTCTTTGACGAACTTTTGTCACTAGGTACTGGATGTGATCCTTCCAAGTAAGTTTGCTGTCTAAGTGAAGTCCAAGGTAGCGAACTGCGTGGCCTTGTGGGATCGAGACTTCGTTGAGAATGTCCATGAAAGTTTTGACGGCATAGCGTGAAGGGCATCACTACTGATTTAGCTGGGTTCATTCTGACCCTCCATTTTTCACACCACTCCTTGGTTTCATCGAGTCTACCCTGAAGGTCCACCTCAGATGCACTAAAGGAATCACCCATTTGCAAGAAGGCTGTGTCATCAGCATATTGGGCAGTCATGGAGTTGTCTACAGAGGAAGCAGGAAGATCGCTAGCGTACACCAGGTACAAAAACGGACCGAGCACACTGCCCTGTGGGACACCTGCAAGGACAGGTCGGGATGTGGAGGTTGCCGCTTTGTATTTTACCGAAAATGTCCGTCTTTGGAGATAGGATTGTATTATACGGTAATAGGTGTCAGGTAAGTGCGCCTTTAGCTTACAGAGAAGACCAGGATGATAAACCTTATCAAAGGCTTTCTCAGAATCAAGAAAAACTCCAAGGCACACTTTCTTGGCTTCATAGGTCTCTAGAATCTGGTCGACTACACGGTGCAATTGCATTGGGCACGAGTGATTTGCTCGAAAGCCAAACTGGGTGTCAGGGAGAAGATGTGCAAGATAGGAGAGGAGTTTTGGCAACAGGAGGCGCTCAAATACTTTCGATAGGGCTGGCAACAAACTTATGGGTCTGTAACTGTTAGGATCAGAGGCCCTTTTGTTGGGTTTTTTGATTAGGATGACTTCAGCATGTTTCCATTTGCTAGGAATGTGAGTTGTTCTCATCATTCCGTTAAAAATCTGCGTTAAAAGGACAATCCCTTTCCTCGGTAAAGCCTTCAAAAGATTATGCGTTATCAGGTCATGACCGGGTGATTTTTTAGTTTTGAGTCTGTTGATGACATTTGCAGTACAGCTCCAGGAGAAAAGAAATCAGAAAATGGTGACAGTTGCAAAGGTTCGTCAAGCTTTCCATGAATTGTGGAAGTGTGATTGGGGTTGCTATCCAGGTAAGGTATGAACTGTTTTTCCAGGATTTCAGCGAATAAATCGACTTAAAAAAGGGGGGGAATTTAAAACATCATGTCAGCTACAACAATACTAGGATACAACAGCCTTGGGAAATCAGTGTTAATTACATAACAATGATAATAGATAGGTTACCTATCTATAAATAAGTAATAAGTGGGAGTTATGTCCTTCACCCCTGCTACGTTTCATATTTTGACATAAATTCGCCGCAGATGCTATCAAACGCTGGAATGAGTCACTCACTGAACAATATGACTTGGTCGGCTGCACATGATATCTTTGCTCTTTGTGAAATGAAGTGGGGGAGGAGCCCGAAGAGGTCTTTATGCAAGTTTTCCCGGACCTCCATTAGTTTCGCTAGCCTGACTTGATATCTTCCAGCTCGGGAAGTGCAGACGAGGGGTTTTGCGAAATGACGCTATTTTGCGCAATAGAGGTGTCAGTCAAACGGTTAATGATCGCTCAAAGTGACGTTTAGGGTACTTGAATATCTGAAAATAATCGGGAGATTACGACAAGAAATTCACTTTGAAATTCATATGGGACCATCCAGGAAATGATACTCGTAGAAGCCCGAAAAGTTCATGGAATTTGGTATCTACAGGTTAAGTCTACCAAGTGGGTGCGGCACATAGCCTCCTCGTAACCATAACCCGATAGTACAGATCGATCTCTAAGTACCTTCCACTACCCTCATAGGGGACCATCTACACGCTAATCCGAACAATCCTAAGAAATTTCGTCGAAATAGGATGGCTGTTACAAAGAATTCACGTTTGCGCATGCGCAGTAACTTATTGTCTGGGGGGGGGGTGATTTCATAGGGGACTATCTACACGAAAATCTGAACAAACCTAGAAAATTTCATCAAATTCGGATGAAAAATGTAAGTGTTATGGCTGTTACAAGGATTTCATGACAGACACGGAACCAAAATGAGGAATTTCACCATATCGGAATTTCCTATTTTTGACCCCAAAATCGGATTCAGCACCTCGAAAAACCTCTTAAGGCTAACTTTCAGCCCGAACTTCCTAATTTACGAATAAGCAAAACAGTGTAGAAAATACGAATGTTTAAAAAAAACGGGAAAATGACGTCATCACGGAATAGTTCATTTATGGGCGCTTGAAGCGCTGAGATCGAGAAATCTATAGTCCCCAGATGCAAAATTTCACGAAACAGTAAAGTTCGAAATCGAAAAACTGAAGAAAAAAATAGAAAAAGCGAGATGGGGAAAATGAGGTTTCCTCTGTTTTTGTTTGATAACTTTTCTCTTGGAAAACACGATTTCGTCGTCCCAATGGGCAACACTGGGAGGAGACGGCGATCCGAACAGCCCAATCAGCGAGCGTTCCCGCTTCACGTCTGTTTTCCCGGTTAGTTTTGAAATTAAAAATTTTGACAGTCTCCCAAAAATAACTGGAGACTTATTTTCCAAAATCAGCCCAATTTTCATCTATCCCACACCATTAACTATTCAGGAAAAATGCAAACAGAATTCGGTGAAATTCCTCATTGTTCAGAAAGGTCAGAAACGTAAAACGCGAGTGGAAATTTCGTTTTTGAGAACTTTTTTTTTTCAACTTTGGAAAGTGAAAACAAAGCTTCAGCTATCTTGGTAAACTCGGATGCAAAATGTATAGGTTAAATAAATCACCACTGTGCCCATCTGCAGACACAAACTTACTCAAGTATTCCCAACACCCATAGTCAATGACCTGGTTAGTATTTCAAAAGTTGGAACCATTGAGTTAATATGTATTGCAAAACTATTAGGTACACTGCTGTCACATGATGGAGGACAAAAGTGTGACAGTACTCGTGAATCTCCCTAGGAATATGTGAATATGTTGAGACTTGTGATTAGATCTATCTTCAAAGACAGTTGAGAAACTGATCGGAATACTATTGGAATAACTGATCTACAAAACAGAAACCGATCAAAAACGAGGGAACCTGTTCCGAAGATTGAATGGGAATTGATCAATACATATGGGGAAACTGATTCAAGGACCAAAGGGAAACTGATCTAAAGGTAATAGGGCGATTATTGTGAGTTGTATTATTATTATTTTTAATGACTTCAGTTCGGAGTGAACTATGGCCTCAAAGACTTTTCTCCTCCAGGCCACTCTATCCAGTGCTTCTTCCAATCTCTTATCCCCAGCTTTCGAAGGTCGGCCACTAGGGGTGTGTCGGTCCAGGTATTTCCCTGGAACGGTTCCAACGGTTACGGTGACAAAGATGTAACCGTTCCAAATTACCGGAACAGGCGATCAAATCCCACTCACATGGCATGGATGAAGCAGGCAGTCAAATCCCTATCGTCCTTCTTCCATGCTTATGATCTCAACTTGCAATACAATAGCATCATCTTCCTTGACAATTCGCTAAAAGGAAGGAATTTGAACAAGTGTTACAAAAGAGGCAATTTATTATAAATGATAGTTACCAAACAATTCAAGGAAAGAATGATGACGTTGCAGTTTAAGAACTTAACATGACAATAATAAATTGACAATACTGGAGACAACTTCCATGCTAACCAGTCCAGAAGATAACTTCACGCTCAAGAACCATTCTCAGTCCATGGAAGTAGCAAGGGCGCTTCCAGGTACATCATGGAACAGAACTGAGAACGAGATCCATGCTTACCGGTCCAAAACCCTTCCTGGTCCAGAGCCATTGAACCATTCTCTATGATATGTTATCGGTCCGGTTCCATCCTAACCGGTCCAGTTCCATCCTCACCAATCAGAATGATCAGATTGATGAGATGATTGATCAGATCATTCTGATTGGTGAGGATGGAACTGGACCGATGGAAAAGATTCTCTTCCCGGTCCAGTGCCATTTCAAGATGTCTTATCAGTCCGTGGAACTGGACCGGTAAGGGTCGAGTTTTTGTCACTGCGTGGAACCGTTCCAACCTGATACTCGGTTCCACAGTCCCGGTACAGCTGTACCGACACACCTCTATCGGCCACTACATCATCCAGCCATCTAACTTTTGGTCGTCCGCGTCGTCTAGTCCCCATCATCCTAGCCTGAAGTGCCTTCACAGTGGGAGCATCTGCGTCTTGACGTGCAACATACATGCCCAAGCCAACGTACCTATCCGATTACTTTTAATAAATTGGACAATATCTTCTTTTTGAAGAAACTCGTCAATTTCTTGATTCGTACGAATCCTCCATTGGCCTCGGTCGTTCACTGGTCCCATTATCCTTCGGACTATTCTTCGTTCGAAAATTCGGAGAGATTTCTCATCTTTATCTGTTAAAGTCCAGGCTTCAGATCCGTAGCAGACGACTGGACGTATTAACGATTTGTATAGGAGCAGCTTTGAAGTGCGGGACAACAACCTTGATCTGAACAATTTGATGCTTGCAAAGAATGCACGGTTACCTGAGAGGATTCGTTTATTCACTTCAATTTTCATACCATTGTCATCTGTGATTAGTGATCCAAGATAGGTAAAACTTCTAACTCCTTCAAAGTTGTATTCTCCTAATGTGATGTTTTGGATCGGTCTTCTTCTCGAGCCTGAGTCTAATTGCTTATACTTGGTCTTTCCTTCATTCAGTCTCAAGCGACAATAATTGTCGCTTTAGACGAATTATTCGTCTCTATTTTCCAGAAGACTTCTCTCAGCGCACCTTGACTTCTGGCTACTATCGTTATGTCATCTGCATACGCACAAATTTGGTTTGACTTTACAAAAATGGTTCCTTTGTGTTTTAATTAATTTTGGTCAATTATTTTCAATAATGAACCTTTGGAATCGAGCAAGAAAAAAATTTTAAAACCCTCAAAATTTCATTTTTGAAAATTTCAACCCTTCATTTCCATTTTTTGGTGGTTGGGGTTGAATTTTTCAAAAATGTCCTAGTAGGTAAGTAGGAGGTACCTGTTTGGTAGGTAAAAAATAAATGAATAGTGACAATGGCAAAGCTGTGATCTTTGCAGAAGAGTGATCTATACAGGAAAATAATAAACCTTTGTGAAATAATTTGCAGCGTTTTTATATCTGTGGACCAATGGGGTGTGCGCATGGGTCGGAATAACTGTTTATTGTTATTTTTAATCTAAACTATACCTCATTCTGAGAGTTTTGACACCAACCGCGACCTTCTAGCGTGAGAAGACCGTTTTCTATGATTTTTTAAAGTTTTGAATGTTTATGACGTCACAGTTGGCTGGGGGGTCCCGCCCATGCGGGAGGGGCGCGTGACGTCATAAACATTCGAAACTTGGAAAAATCATAGAAAAAGATCTACTCGTCTGGTGGTAAAATTCTCAATTTGAGGTCTACTTTCGATTAAAATGGTTTTTAAAAATCTGGCGCACCCCCCATTATAATACTTCAGGAGCGTTGGTACCAAACCCTTCAACACCCTCTTACAATATTCTAAATAGATAGAAATCAAAAACGGTGCAAAATAAAGCAAAACAGTTTATTGTTGCCTGAATAGATCACCCATCAGCAATTGATATTATTGTAATAACACCATAATAATTAGCCCAATATCAGAAATTGGGTTAAGATGGAGCCAGTTGACATTTTCCATCTTTTACTGCATCCTAGCGGCCGAACGGAGGAACTAAAACCTTTCGTGAGTGAGAACATTTTGAAAATATTTTTTTCAAATTTTGAAGTCCCTATATCCACACTTTTATATAATTCATTCACATAATAGTAATATGAACATTTTACATGGTGCCTACACTGAACGTATTCTAGGGCTCTATTATAGGATTTGACTTGAAATTCCAGAATCTAAAATTGAGGCAAATTCCCCACTACCAAAGGAATCGTCATGTCCTACGAACCGTATACCACGTATGGTTAATTATTTCTCTTCGAATTCTTCTCCGATTGCCTGCCGTGTCTGAGGCGAAGATCTAAGTCATACCTTCAGCCTTAACATCCGTTTTGGGAATCTTTTTGATTTTTTGCCTTTTGAATTGATTTTGTCCAAGTATCATACCATTTCAAACATTTTCCCGACAATTCAACATCATTTACAACTATTGTATTTATAAGTTGTGTTGTGTAATTGGCGAAAGCCGTGATTAAATAAAATAAATAAATTTGGAAGTTAGGTTGACAACAAGTAGGAACTAGGATCTTCTCATCTCGGGATCGCCCAGAGGGGTCATAAATCCCATTTATAACCCCTTTTCTTCCTCACGGACATAAACGAGAATAATTATAAGCTCTAAACCGTAATATCGCTCCTCTTCCGCGATCCTTCTTCGCAAAGTGCACCAGTGCAACTTGGAAGGTCTAGAAATGCATCAAATGTGCGTTTTACGAGGGCATAAAATCTGCCCTTTTCGTGATAATTTGGCCCCTAAAGCAGTTCAAGAGCCAAGGTTGGCTCTGCAGCATGAATTTCAACTCCCCTTTCATTAACAGTGTTTCCAAGACTCGGAAATTAGATTGTTGCCGAGTCTTCCAAGGTAGCGGAAGCAATGTTGAGAAGCAATGTTGAAAAGCAAGGTTGAAAAAAAGATCTCCAAAATCAAAATTTCCAGATGCGTTTTACGTTTTAGGCATTTCTTGCGTCTCGTGTCTGTCTGTGATAAAATCCTTAAAACGGGCAAGACTATACGAAATTATAGCCTGATTTCAATTAAAATTTCAAGGATTATGAGGGTTGGAGTATAGATAGTCCCCTATGAAAATCATCGGCCTCGGACTAATAGCAGCCACTGCGTATGCCCAAACGTGAATATCCTTGTAACGGCCATAACTTCTTCTTTTTCCATCCGAATTCGATGAAATTTTCAGGGATTGTGCAGGTTGCCGTGCAGATGGGTCCCCTATGAGAGTAGTGCAAGGTACCTACTTAGAAATTGATGTTTTGAGATTAGCTACAATGGGTAAAACTCCATTGAAATAATTCTTTGGAACGTCATTTTGGAGAATGTGGCCTGATGTGCTTTTAGAATAGTGTTACTATTGCATAAAAAATTAGTTTCCTACAGTAAAATCGATAGCAAAATTCGAACGTTGCTAATCAACAATATCTCACTTTTCATCCCTAAAAATGAAAAAAAAATTGGGATAATAATTTATCCAATCGAACAAAGAGAAATTCCATCCGTGTACCATGAGCGAATTTTTCGAAATACTAAGGTAATTTTTGTTATCATTATTCAGTCTTTTGTCATATAAGAAATGAGAATAAATTATCATTTTGATGAAGCATTTACAGAGGAAATTTTACGCTGGACATGTCAGGTGCTTTTAACTTTATTATTATTAATCACATTTTATTTCATTTTTTATGACCCAAAGGTTTGTCCAACGAACTCAACCATTCATTCATAATTTATGGACGAATATTTTGAGACCAACCTATTTTTCAGGACAATAGTAGAAGTATAGAATTGTGAAGGTTTAGCGGTGACAGGCGTTATTCGTAGAATGCGGGATCCCGCGCGGGAGCGACGAACGATAAAATGGATCCCGCAGGATTGAAAGTCTTTCAGAATGTATTTTTGCCTTTGGGTATGACGAGATCGGGAACAGGCCCAGACAGCAACCGTTGCAGTACCTTGAATAATTCAATAGCCGCGGGGGGAAACAGCGGCTTGAAGCGTTAAAACCAAATTTGAGAGGCTCAAACACCGTCGGTCGAGGGGTAAAGAAGAGGCCGATGAACTCGCATTGATTTTAAATCACTCTTCTGCCTCGTCAAAACCTCTTCATACGCTCATCCGTGTTGAGAGGGAGAGGATTTGAGAAGTCTAGGGAAAACTTGTCCAAGGATGAAGGCTAACGTGGCGATATTTGTTTGGTCCTACCTGTTCCAAAAAAATCCTTTCGTTTCTTCATAGTGGGTAAACTGGTACGAGTACCAGCAATTTTTAGATCAGTTTCTCCAGGAAAGCACACAAAAGAGGCCAACTGCATTGATTTTAAACCACTGTTGTGTCTCGTCATACCTCCGTGTAGATAGGAGGAGGATTTGAGAAGTTTCAGGGAACTTGTCCAAAGATGGAGACTAACGAGGGAACAATTGTTAAAGTACCTATCTCAAAAACATAACTTTACATCACTTTCCCTAGAGGGCTTTGGAAGTCCTAAAATCAGCTTCTCCAGGACCTCGCAATAAAGTGGTCAATTTTGCATTGATTTCAAGTCACCTTCCTGTCTCAACGTGCTCCCTGCTTCCTGTCTCCCATGCTGATATTTAAGGTGAAACTGGCAGCAACTATTGGACCAATTGCCCTGAACCATCAAAGAAGTTACCACCTATCCGCAATGAAAAACTGACTTGAAGAAGAGGTCACAAGTCTGGAAAGGAAGGGATTCAAAATCATCTTTTGTGTGAGATCCCAGAGGAGCTGATCCAAAAATGGCAGCTACTCGTTGTACCAGTTTCCCCCACAAAGTATAAATTGATCCAAAGCTTCAAGGAAACACATGATAAGTTATGTTTTTAGGAGAGGTACGGGCCCAATCATCAGGAGACGTAGAGCAGTGACAGCAACGATTGGACCAATTTCCCCATGGATGAATGTCAAGATAGAGAAAGTGATCCAACTTATATTTCTAGGATAGACAATAGACCAGTTAGGCTTTCAATGAGGAAACTGGTCCAATAAGTAGCCGCCATTTTTGGATCAACTTCTCCAGGACCTACCACATAAGGAAAGAAGAGGAGTCGATGAACTCGCATTTATCAAGTTACCTTTCTGCCTAGTCAACCTTTTCAATGCAGATAGGTCTGGAGTTGGGAAGTCCAGGGAAAAGTGGCCTATAAATGGCGACTACTATTAGACCAGTCTTTACATGCCAGGCTTAACTGGTTAGTACCTACCCTAAAAACACAACATCGAGTCACTTTTTCTATATCTCAGGTCCCCTTGCAGAAAGGTCAAGGAATTGAGAAGCCTAGGGAGAAACTGGTCCAAAAATGGCGGCTATCGATGAGAATAATTGTTCTAGTATTTATCCTAGAAATAAACTTAGCATCACTTTCCCTTGAGCTTTGGGACTGCTTCTCCATCGAAGGCATAACTGGTCCAAATCCTAAAAACATAACTTATTCACCAGTTGTGATTCCTCCTTGATAGCCGCCATCACCTTCTCCAGGACCAATGAACTCGCATCAATTTCACATAACTTTGATGCTCTTCATGGCAGTACTGTGGCCCCAAATGCTTCCCTCACTACTCTCTTCTGTAAGAAGGTGAAGGATTTCCACAGTTCACACGAAACTGGTCTAAAAATGGCGGCTACTATTGGACCAGTTTCCCCATCGAAGGCATAAGTGGCCTATTGTCTATCCTAAAAACATAACTTTGGATCACTTTCTCAATGTTGGCTGCTTTGAACGAACTTCCCCTTTGGGAGGGGAGGAGTCTAACCTGGTTAACCCTCCATTTTTGGGACAGTTTGCCCCCTCTATTTAATATTCATAGGTAAATATAGTCTGCAAGGTAAACAATTATTAGTACCTTGCTAGGTTTATAATATACCTACCTTCAAGTATGGAATCAAGACATCATAGCTTCAAGACTTACCTGCAACAAAAATTTAAAAAACACATTAATTATAATGTTAACCAAATAAGTATTGCATCCATCTCTAACAGGAAATTTCCACATAATGTACACTCGTAGTTGACATACAACTATGGTTGGTACCAAGAGACTTCTAACCTGGTTTTTGAAGATATTCACGTATCTGTAGAACATTTTTACGGTATCAATCTGCCCCAGTTGTGGTATCTTTGGATATTTTAAGGACCGCATTTCTGGCCCAATCGCGAGCAATGCAAGCCCTCCCTGCCAAAGCTTTTAATCGTCAAAGACCCGACAAAAAATTGGAGGAACAAACTCTAGCGAAAGAATGGAGAGATGCCAACATTTGTCAACCCTGTGCAACAACGGACATCGTTCATGCCTTCGCGATGGCAGATGATAGAACTAGTATAGAAATCCCTTCCACTCACTTTTTGACGATTTCTCAAGTCGACATTGAAACGAAAATACTCTCTCTGAGGATTTTCCGTCATAGATTTGGCACGAAGGGGCGAGGAAACCGAGAAAAAGATGATTCCGACGTCGGATGTTACTTTCTCAGAGCACGAAGCAAAAAAAGATCATCAAAATCTATCAAGCTGTTTAGAAGTGAGAGAATTTTCAATTAACTCTGAAAAGTCAAATTTAGAGGGAAAAATTAGGAGTTGTTAAGGTGTTTAGAAGGAATTTTACGCTTAAACAAAATACTAGTTGTACATGTTAAGTATTATTGATAATATGAGTGAAATTTCCCATGAGAACCCTAGCAAAAATTTAAAAAATTCTCTCGGTTCAAAATTGGTTTAAAATTTGCTAAAACTCCTAAACACGAGATGAAACCATTTTTTGGTTCCTTCATTCTAAATTTTGATACCTCATTCAAGACTTCTAAAGAGTCGAGCTATTTCGGTGACGAAATTTCAATAATAACAAGAGAAATTGTTAGTTCGTTGGAAATGATTCTCAATTATTTCTATACGTCAAATTTTGGGGAAATAAATCATGTCAATAGACTGAGTTTTCAGGTTTTTAGTGGGAAATTACCCTCTCAAACATAATAATACTCGTACGTGGTGAGTACATTGACAACCTGATCAAAATTTTCCATCAAAAATACGACCCTAGTAAGAACTGCTGAAAAATTTCAAACAATGAAGAAAAAAAATCAATTATTTAAAAGGTCAAATTTATAGGGAAGAATGAAGTAAAAAAAACTGATATGTTGAGGTTTACAACGGGGATTATATTATTTAAATACTCTATCAGTAATTAAAAATTATAATTTGATAAAATGTTCTTCAATTTTGCTAACTTAGAACATTTCCATTAATGGAGAAGGTTTAAAAATGTTGTATGGGAGAAATCAAGGGGCTTTATGAGACGCCTTTTATACGCCCTCCGACCTGCCAATCGCCACGAGATTAATCCCGCCGCCCTAATCCCATTTCCAGCGGTCTAATCCAGGATTAACGTTGTGCAAGGGATCCGATTTTGTTGCCCCTTCGACGGTGTTTGCTGACGTGTTGATCTTTTTTCTCACCCCCGGTTTAATTTCGATCGGATTTGCGGGTCTAAATCCGAGTTGACGAAGAGAGGTTTTTTTTGCGGTTGAAGTCAAAATTCAATTGGTATTTCGGCTAAATTATTGGTACGCACACTGCAGTCCTTGGATATCAATTCGCAGTAAATTTTGCAATCCTCAGAGAAGCATGGCGTCACCAGTTACACCACAGATGTTATTATGAATAACATTAAATTCGTATTCACACACTAAGAGTATGAATAAAATCATAATCACGGAGTATCATTAAGAGTACATTTTTATTAACTGTAAATCTGTGGTTAATCACAGGAGTGATAGGATTGGAATGGGTATTTCGGTGGGTCGAAAATTCAGATTTTTGACCTGAAATTAGGATTTAGCAACATTGAAAACCAAACTACTCCAACTTTTTGCCCAATGTTACAATAACATGTGACAGAAAAATTAATAATAGAGATCACACGTTTTAAAAAAGGCCTCCCTGAGCCAACTTGCTACGTCACACCCTGCTGCCATCGTTCAAATCTTCAACTTTCATTAGCTTCCCTAATTTCTTTCAAACATTTTCTCGACGAACAGATTACCGTTATTCCTGAGCTCTTTTGAAAAACATTTTTAAAAAATTGACTGAAATACCCCATTGTACTTACGCACTAGGAGTAGGATTAAAGTCACAACCACAGAAAGTTGCAATTAACTACAAAAAATTATAAGATTAGTTTTTTTAAAGTGATTAATCGTAGAAAATCTGTAATTGCAGGAACAACGGGATTAATTTTTTTTAATGTGATTAATCGTAGGATTTTGTGATTGATCAAGGGAAAAATGTGATTAATTATGAAAAAATTGTGATTGAACATGAAAAATTATGATTTATTGTAAAATTCTGTGATTAATTATGGGGAAATTGTGATTAATCACAGGAATGTTAGGTTTCATTATTTTTTTAAATTTTGATTAATTGTAGGATTTTGTGATTAATTATGGGAAACATTTGATTAATCATGAAAAATGTGATTGATCATAGAATTCTGTGATTAATTATGGAGGAATTGTGGTTAAATACAGGAAATCTGTGATTAATCGCAGGAATAATAGGAATAATTTTTTTAAATGCGATTAATCGTAGGATTTTGTGATTAATAATGGAAAAAATGTTATTAATCATGGAAAAATTGTGATTATACTTGAAAAATTGGGATTAATTGTAGAGTTCCGTGATTAATGGCGAGGAAAGAATAATAGGATATAATATAATAGGATTCATTTTTTTTTAAATTGTGATTAATCATAGAAAAAATTGTAGTACTGCAACGTACTTCTAGATTGATGTTTTGAGATTAGCTACAATGCATCGGCTCATCTACACAATCGGGTTATGGATACTAGGAAGCTATGTGCCACGCCCACTTGGCAGACGTTATGTACGTGCGGTCAGGAAGTACTGGAATGAATTCACCTCCTCAAAACATTAATTCCTTTATACTTCTCAATAGAATATTCATATACCAATGTCCTCCTTAGTAGGAACATACATCCTAATGATTATGTAATTATTCCAATGATTAATCACAAATTTTCTGCGATTGTGACTTCAATCATACTCATATTGCGTGAATAGAATTTTAATCGAATTATTAATGTGATTCATACTCTTAGTGCGTGAATACAAATTTAATCTTAATCACAGAAACATATTCCTGTGATTGAAAATCTTAATCATATTCATGAGTATGATTTTGCTGAACTCTACATATTACCAGGCTCAGCAGGATGTGTGAATGTGATGAAGGTGTAACCAAGAATCACGAAGAAACCTCCCTCGGAACTCGAAGTCTGACTCCAGGCCCCTAAGTTCTGCGATGATTCCTCACAGTATTTCCAATTTCAAGGAAAACCTATAAGAATTCCTTCCTACCACCAGAAGGAGTACATTGCTTCAAAACAAATATTTTTCCATATATGTGGTCCAAAAATCACGAAAAAGTTGTGTTTCTAATGACACCTCACCAGACCCCCCCCCATCAATAATATCCATAAAATCTAAAAAAAAATTATTGATTCATAAATACTTGTAAAAATCATTAAATATTCAATTTAACCATTAAAGAAGGTTCAGAAAAAAACTTTTTTGCACGAATTGGAAGTTACGTGGGATCTTGGCCTTCATGAGTATGCATCCTCAAAGTTTTTGGATTTTTTTCACTTAGGTTGCGTATTTTTGTCAAAAATCTGCTGATAGGATCGAAAAAATGAAAACTCGAGGATTTCAGGGTAGGATGCTTCCACGGAGTTTTCATTTTTTCGATCCTATCAGCAGATTTTTGACAAAAATAAGCAACCTAAGCGAATAATTTCCAAAAACGGGCATTGGGGATGAATTAAGGCCTAAAATCTCACGTAACTTCCAATTGAAGCATAAAAGCTTATTTAATATTTAATGATTCTTATGAATATTTATGAATCAATAAATGTATGGTTTTTTATGGTTATTTTTATTTATTGATCTATTTTTTTCTTACAGTTCTGCAGAAGAAGTGAGTATCTCTTGACAACGACATTCACTTTAGTGAATTTTCGAAGAAAAACGCTGCAAATCATACACAACGGTGAATCATTTTCTTGTAAAGATCACCCGTCGGCAAAGAACACGGTTTTTCATTAATGGTATCAACCAACTAGAAAATTTAACCTACTTTGCAAAGTTATTGTGCATAACTCTTAATTTCCCACTTGTTCAAAAATTTATTTTTTCGGATTTTTTAATTTACATGTATTTTGACAATTCTATAGGATATTTGAGCAGAAGGTTCGTCAAAGGCCCTATTACAGTCTGTCAGCTCAAGATTGATCTTTCCAAGGGCCGCACTAGCGATATCTGCGTCAGCAGAAACTTTCTAAAACCTGATTTTGTTGGAGTAGAAGAAGGAAACTTGGAAAAATCCTTGGTGGGATGTTGGGGTCATTTCTCATAAACTATAGAACTAAGGAACAAGGTGGACTGCGTTAGACAGTGACGCTGGTTTCTCTGACGAGAAAACCCAACTAATAGCCTACAAAGTTAGAAATCAAGGTAGAAGGTACCTCGAAGGCCGTATTAGTCTGTCAACTCGAGAATTAATTTGTTTTTTCTTTGAGTTATTACATTTTTACTATTACGTTTTCTTACACAATGGATAGTTGGAGTATCAAGATAGCCAACGGCTATCAGTTTTGGCTTTAACGTCGATAAACTGTTGCAGGTAAATGTCTGACTTCCAAAAAGATACCTCAGAATATTAGGGGTAAATTATAATTATTTATGATGGTTGAAATTTTTATAGTTCAGGAATAGTAAATACTGAAGAAGCGCAAAAATATCACGGTTTTAAGCACAGTATGTCTGTATCACAGGGTTTACGGGGTTGTAAATTTGGGTATGAAGTACCCTGAGGGGTCCTAACGACGCGTTTCGGTCTTTACTTTGTATAAATTAATCAGGCTAACAACAACTAACATTTTTGTTAGAATGGCTCAAAAAAGTTGAAAGAAGTCATCAGATGCCCAACGTCTGGTACGTGGCCAGCGACTGGTGCGTTTACTCTACGGTCAATCTAAAACTTGATAGTTCACTCGTCCGACCATCACCGGCTCATTTGGACCATCAGCTGAGCAGAAAATTCACCGATTGAGGTTGCAACGAGTCATTCAACCTGAGTGGACCCTTTTCGGAATTCTCTCGCTCGGTGACCCTCACTTGGCCGATAATTAGACTTGGCCTCAAAAACAGACTTCCACAGATGGCAGTAATCGTCCAATTGTACAATTGTTTGATTGCATGATCCACCGTTTTCCCAGAAAAAACCGGCGAGGCGGCAAGCTATCACGAGCGCTGGCAAAACGACAAAGCTGCCAAGTCAATGAACTTTTGAAGCACTAGGATTTGATGTAAATCAAATCAGGATTTAAGTACATCTGAATCTATGTATCTATTTTTAGTGAATTTTCAAAATTCTGGCTAACGAACTTGACTTAATGTTTGTTGTTACGAACATTTTGGCGAAAACTAAAAAAACACGGCTAAAGCATGTTCCATGTTTCTTGAATTTTAGCCAAAGGCTCAAAGCAGCAAGCAACCGAGGGTCCAGGGGGCTTGCCCCCTGGCAAGGCCCGAACGGCCGAGTTTTTATTTTTTTTAATTTGAAACATGAGAACAAGGCTGCTACTACCTTAGTAGTCTCGGAAGCAAAATCTCATTATGAAAATGAAAAACGCTTGCATACGAGTCTGCAATACATTGAAACATTTTCATGCTGATCTGGGAGCTCGATTTTCGACTCAGCTGATCTGGGAGCTCGATTTTCGACTCAGCTGATCTGGGAGCTCGATTTTCGACTCAGCTGATCTGGGAGCTCGATTTTCGACTCAGCTGATCTGGGAGCTCGATTTTCGACTCAGCTGATCTGGGAGCTCGATTTTCGACTCAGCTGATCTGGGAGCTCGATTTTCGACTCAGCTGATCTGGGAGCTCAATTTTCGACTCAGCTGATCTGGGAGCTCGATTTTCGACTCAGCTGATCTGGGAGCTCAATTTTCGACTCAGCTGATCTGGTAATATCAAACTGTAAAGTACCTACCTACCTAACAACTTCACTTCTGATGGTCATAATCATCATTGTGGCGACTTGGGACAAATTTCGTTAGCAAATTTCGTTAGCAAATTTCGTTGCAACAAATTTCGTTGCATCAAATTTCGTGACGATTTTTTAACATGTTTAATGTTTTAGGGCTGGGGGTCATTCTGTGAATTCCGACACGAAAATCTGCAACGTTTTTTTTTCTTAGTTACCACGGACCGATTTCTTAGTTACCACGTTATATCGGCTCCATTTGGGGTCTAGTTGTACCAAGATGCTTTTGGTTATTGTCAGACCAACAGATCGCTCCCTCGGAGGTCCTTCAGTTTGGACTAGTGATAAATCAGAAATATGAGTGTGAATCACAAATTAATGTTCATTGTATAGAAACAATTTTCTCTCCTATTCAACGCAGGAAGGTGAAATTCGAGATGGTGGGTCAAAGGACAGTAATGAAGGCACCTGACAGATCACTGATCAGCTGAGTGAGCTCCAAGGCCATTTTCTCTCCTGTTGAACGCAGGAAGCTAAAATTTGAGAAGCAGGGTCAATGGAGAATGCTGAAGGCGCCTGAGTGGTCACTGATCAGCTGAGTGACCTCCAAGGCCATTTTCTCTCCTGTTGAACGCAGGAAGCTAAAATTTGAGAAGCAGGGTCAATGGAGAATGCTGAAGGCGCCTGAGTGGTCACTGATCAGCTGAGTGAGCTCCAAGGCCATTTTCTCTCCTGTTGAACGCAGGAAGCTGAAATTTGAGAGGCAGGGTCAATGGAGAATGCTGAAGGCGCCTGAGTGGTCACTGATCAGCTGAGTGAGCTCCAAGGCCATTTTCTCTCCTGTTGAACGCAGGAAGCTGAAATTTGAGAGGCAGGGTCAATTGGAGAATGCTGAAGGCGCCTGAGTGGTCACTGATCAGCTGAGTGATCATAAGCCATTATTGAGTATTTCCTGTAAATAGATGTATATAAATATAATAAATTGTTTTGGTTAATTAGAATCTTTTCTTTTTTTTGACCTTAAAAAACTATATCTAATTTCTCCCTTGCGAGGGAAAAACATTAAACATGATTTAATGTTTTTCCCTCGCAAGGGAGAAATTAGTTTGGATGGGTTTTTGTCCTACAGGGCTCCGCGTGGTCTCTAAAAATTCTAAAAATTCAATACTATCTCAAATTGATGGAAAAAAAATACCTTTATTCGAAATTTTTTTTATGTGCCATATGAAAGACATGAAAATGTCAAAAATGAAGCTATTGCGATGGTCCCAAAATTTTTAGAATCGACTTTTTCGAGAAAAAATTTGTGGAGCATTCTGAAACAATTCTACCGGAGAGCGTTTTTTTTTTCTGAAACATACATAATTGGCTGAGTAGTTATCTTTTAGGCAAAATGATATTAAGAAATGGTTGTAAAACGACAAAAACATTGCCGACACCATTGTTTCTTTTCTTAACCATACCTTCAATTGTAAGATTTCTTTGAAAATTCGCTCATAAATTCATGCAGCATGAATGGACTTTTTGAAAACCAATCATCGCCAGATGGCTAAAACGATATTAATTAATTTCGGTACTAACGGTTATGACGTGTGGCACATAGCTTCCATCTATAATACGAGTGTGTAGATTCTATGCAGATAAATCTCAAGTGGCTCTTGAGATCAAGATTCAAAATTTAAATTCAAATTTAAATCAAGATTCGATCTTGATGAAATTCATAAGGGACCATCAACTCCCAAAATACACAACCCCTGAAACTTTTTCCAATTCGGATAGAAAATGTAGAAGTTTTTTGTGAATTTGTGAAAAATATATTCATTTAAGTGGCAGTGATGTGGTATGAGTATGTTTGGATTAAGAAGACAATTAATAACAAGTTAAATCGTCGAAAATGAAATAAGAGCAAACCCACAGAAAGCCAAATTGTTCCAAAGTAAAAAAGTCCAAAAGTAAAATTTCCGCGGCCCATATTTTCATTAGAGTTATTTTAGGGTACCTTACGTCCACAAAAATCTTGAAAAAGAAATGTTGAGGAGAAATCACATTAGGAAAGGAATAAAGCATATCATTCAGAGAACGATTTCATGTCACCAAAACGATCTGACCAAAATTCTTTAACAAACATATTGTTTAGTAATGCATGCATTCCAGGGGACGTCCCATTGGATAAGCATTAGATCAGTTAAACCAGTTGGTAAGCGATAAAACTGTTTCACTCGATGTAATTTATTCATTACTTTAGGCAAGAAATACTGACCCCCCCCCCCCCCCCTCACCTTTATCCACCATAACATTTCTAGCGGCGTGGGAGCCTCGAATCTGCAGAGCATTTTTAAATCCATGATCTACGACACCCAACATGCGAATTCGAGTTCACCCCCCCCCCCCCCCCCCCCACCACCACCTCCCCAACGCCAACAATGGTGCCAGTCTGGCACCAAAGCGGAAATACGTCGTAACATTGATCCTTCATCTATTAGTTATAGTAGGTAGTCCGTCGAGGTTCACATCCGTATTCTAGGTGAAATAAAACTGTTTCACTCGATGTAATTTATTTATTACTTTAGGCAAGAAATACTGACCCCCCCCCCCCACCATTATCCACCTTAACATTTCTAGCGGCATGGGAGCCTCGAATCTGAAGAGCATTTTTAAATCCATGATCTACGATACCCAACATGCGAATTCGAGTACCCCCCCCCCCCCCCACCTCCCCAACGCCAACAATGGTGCCAGTCTGGCACCAAAGCGGAAATACGTCGTAACATTGAACTTTCATCTGTTAGTTTTGGTAGGCAGTCCGTCGAAGTTCACATCCGTATTCAAGGTGAAACACAAAAAAAAAAACCACGAAATAAGCGGTTTATGGCATCATGGCACCATGGTGGCACCACTATTAGTTCCATGGTGGTACAGAGAATAATTCATGAAAATTCGGAGGTATAATGAGAATTTTTCCTCAATTTCAAAGCTTGGGTACAATTAGTAAGTAGTAAAGGAACCAAAATATTGAAAAATCGGATATTTTGTGAATATTATCCCCCCACTCACCCCCTCCCCTTGCGAATTTTGGTACTCTGGTAAAATCATGTACAACTCGGAAGTTATTTGAGTCAAACAAAAAAAGAAACACGCAAATCGGTTGGAAATTGAGGCCTGGGCAGAGTTTACAAGATTATGCACGCAAACGCACGTTTTTTAAGCATTAACCCCCCCCCTTTCCCCCTCTTAAAAAGCAAAATCCAAAATTCCGCCGCCGTAGTGCACAACTAGATAGTATTACGCGTCAAACGAAAAAAGAACCACGAAAATCGTTTGAGAACTAAGGCCTGGGCAGAGTACACAAGATTATGCCCAAAAACGCACGTTTTTCGAGCATTAACCCCCCCTTTCCCCCCCTTAAAAGGCAAAATTCGAAATTCCGGCGACGTAGTGCACAACTAGATAGTTTTTCGCGACGAACAAAAAAAGAACCAGGAAAATCGGTTGAGTACTAAGGCCTGTGCAGACGACACAAGATTTTGTCACACACACACACACACACACACACACATACACACACACACACACACACAGACATACACCTATGGTTTTTTTTCGCGGATTTGGATTCAGAATGGTCTAAAACGGATTACTGTGTGGTTATTTTTTTTTTCTGTTGAGTGTTGTCCAACTTTACCCCAGATCGATCGCATAAGGACGCCCAAGTCTTACTGTGGGACGTCCTAAAAATTGGACAAAAATGTCTGTTCAAGATCGGCTGAAAATTTGAGTGAATTTTCTCTTTACTACGTGGCACTGATTCTGGATATTTCGACTTAATTTCTTGAAAATTTAGCCTTTTGGAGTTCAAAAATCCCGACCTAATACAGGCGAGGCCTTTTTTTCTCGATATCATCGACTTATTACCATCTAAATCGAAGATTCTCGTTTCCCTCGTGAGAACCGCAAAAGGTAAAAACAAAAATTTCGGACAACAGCATGAAATACAACACGTTTGCGTCGAAACGTGAAAATGAGCAACAGATCGATCCATTTCCGGCGATTAGCGAAATCCGTGGAAACCGAAAGAGACGAACGAAATTATTCGAGTTATCAGGTTTCGACCCGAAGGAAGCGGATCGGATTTAAGGGGCAAAAACAGCGCTAATCGATTTCAAAGAAATAATACAAGAAAGAGGTATTTTGAAAACCAGCCCGCTATAATTGGTCTATAATCAATTCGTAATCGATTTAATAATCAATTTGATTCAATCTTCGTAATAAATTATACAGGGTGTCCAGTGCAGCAGGGCAACAATAGAAACGATTCTACGAAGTATTTCCAACGAAAAATGTCTCTTAGCAACATCCCCCTTCTATCTTCCCTTACTTATTGATATAGTTTTCAATTTTACGATATACCTTACGTCACTAAAATTACCAAAACTCGCGTAATTTACCAAGTCAATGAATGTTGATTTACCAGTCGTGATAGAATGTTAAAATCATCGAAACTTGTTGGTTTACTCGAGAGAAACAACCACTTCGAAGGCTCATTTCTACCTCCAATTCTTGAAAAAAGGCGTGATAGAAGGTTGAAATCATCGAAGCTTGTTGGTTTACTCGAGAGAAACAACCACTTCAAAGGCTCATTTCTACCTCCAATTCTTGAAAAAAGTCGTGATAGAATGTTAAAATCATCGAAACTTGTTGGTTTACTCGAGAGAAACAACCACTTCAAAGGCTCAATTCTTGAAAAAAGTCGTGATAGAATGTTAAAATCATCGAAACTTGTTGGTTTACTCGAGAGAAACAACCACTTCAGAGGCTCATTTCTACCTCCAATTCTAGAAAAAAGTCGTGATAGAATGTTAAAATCATCGAAACTTGTTGGTTTACTCGAGAGAAACAGCCACTTCAAAGGCTCATTTCTACCTCCAATTCTTGAAAAAAGTCGTGATAGAATGTTAAAATCATCGAAACTCGTTGGTTTACTCGAGAGAAAGAACCACTTCAAAGGCTCATTTCTACCTCCAATTCTAGAAAAAAGTCGTGATAGAATGTTAAAATCATCGAAACTCGTTGGTTTACTCGAGAGAAACAACCACTTCAAAGGCTCATTTCTACCTCCAATTCTAGAAAAAAGTCGTGATAGAATGTTAAAATCATCGAAACTCGTTGGTTTACTCGAGAGAAACAACCACTTCAAAGGCTCATTTCTACCTCCAATTCTAGAAAAAAAGTCGTGATAGAATGTTAAAATCATCGAAACTCGTTGGTTTACTCGAGAGAAACAACCACTTCAAAGGCTCATTTCTACCTCCAATTCTAGAAAAAAGTCGTGATAGAATGTTAAAATCATCGAAACTTGTTGGTTTACTCGAGAGAAACAACCACTTCAAAGGCTCATTTCTACCTCCAATTCTTGAAAAAAGTCGTGATAGAATGTCAAAATCATCGAAACTCGTTGGTTTACTCGAGAGAAACAGCCACTTCAAAGGCTCATTTCTACCTCCAATTCTTGAAAAAAGTCGTGATAGAATGTTAAAATCATCGAAACTCGTTGGTTTACTCGAGAGAAACAGCCACTCAAAGGCTCATTTCTACCTCCAATTCTTGGGAAAAAAAATTCTTGAATAATTCACTTAATTGAATAATGAGAATTCTTGAAAACTCACTCATGTTGCAAGAATGGGAATTCTTTTTCTTAGGGACCATCCGTCAAGAGTTATTTAAAGCATGAATGAAGGCCGGTGACTACCTCAGGTACTTTCAAATACGATTTTACCAATTCGATTCCAGAAATATCAGCGTTTTTTTTCTCCTATTTCCCGCGACCTCATCGGCCCTTTCTCGAAGACCGATAAAAACCTCATAACGGCCTCTCCGATCAATCCAACGAGTCCCGAGCAGTAAAAACCTTCTCAATAGCTTCTACGTGCTCATTTCCGAAAGGGCTTCTCTATGCACATCGCCGTTTAACCCTGACACGACTCGACGGAGAAAAAAACCTCCCAGACGGTTACAGGAAGCGTAGCGAATCCGAGGCGAAGTCGTTTTTTTACAACCGACCATAATCTCGGTGTATCCTTGGTGTAAAAGTATTATTCCTATCGCAGGAGGATCATCGAAGGAGTCGTAAAAGTCGTTTATGGTCGGATTTTGAAACCTTACGAAGTGACGTCACAGACTGTGTCGAAAATTAGGTTAGAACACACCTCAATTGCTCAATACAGAAAAATCAACTTTAATGTAGTATTTTACGTTTTATCACTCTCTTTTGGAACTTTTATAAGTACTTTTTAAAATTTTTATTTCCATTTGAAAATTACAGAAAAAAAGATATATTCGATTAACATAATAATTCCTTGCACTCAGTGTGGGAATAACTTCAAGGTTCGATTCTACAAGGTATTTCCTCAAAAAAATGTCTCTTGGCAATTTTGTTTCAAGTCAAGTTTTTTCGTCGTGTGTTCGACCTCACGCCTTTGAAACTGTCATAAATCCCGTTATTTACCAAGTAAATTCAAATTTGAGGATATCGTTGGAAAAAGCGTTAAATTTCCAAGCTACCTAGTGCGAAACAAAAACGTTCTAGGAATCATTGACTTGGTAAACGACGGGAATTTTGGTAGTTTTAGTGACGTAAGGTAAGAATAAAATCACTCGCGATGAGATTGTGGAAAACCATTTTAATAAAAACGGAGTTGAGTAGAACGTTGTCTATTCCCACGAAAATAATGAGTTACAAGTTAAATCGATTTCGACGGTTAGGCCATCATCAGTAACGAACAATAACTATAAGTAAATAATAATTTGGGGTCTAGTTGTGCCCAGAAGATTTTGGTTGATGTAGGTCACTTCTAAGGGTCCAAAAATGAATTTTGAAATTTTTAAGACGCCCTAACTCAAAACATTTTGATATAAAGGTATTGTTTTTCCATCAATTTAAGATAGTATAGAATTTTTTGAGACCACGCGGAGCTCTGTAGGACAAACCGTTCGCTCCCTAGGATAATTTAAGGGTTGGACATACGATAAATCAGAAACACGAGTGTGAATCGCAAAAGTGGCCTCAGTTGGTGGCTTTGCAGAAGAGTGATCTATACAGAAAACCATGTAATAATTTGCAGCGTTTTCGATTTTTGGATTTTACGTACCTTGAAACGTAAACCAAAAAATTTTGAGGGGGACTTTTTTTTTGGTCGATTCCAAAGGTTTGTTATTGAAAAAAATAAAAAATGAAATTTTGAAAAAATTTAAAGTTAGCTTTTAAAAAATGTTTCATTGCTAAAAGATTTTGGTATTGCACTGGGTAGCTTTCAAATTTAACGCTCTTTCTATCAACATTATCAAAGTTGAATTTACTTGGTAACAAACAGGAGTTATCGCAGTTTTAATGACGTAAGGTCGAAAATATAAAAAAATCTTTGAATTCAAAAAAAAAATTAAAACAAAATTTTTAAGAGACTTTTAGTTGGAAATACCTTGTAGAATCGAACCTTGAAGCTATTCCCCACACAAAGGCCAGGAAACAATTCTAGAGATCATTTCCAGCAAAAAAAAATGCCTCTTAGTAGCCTCAAGATTATTGTCGTGTTTTCGACCTCATCTCAGTAAAAAACCGAAATTTCATGGAAATTAAAATCTGACGAAGTGAAAATTGTACTTCAAACGAAAAAAAGGTCAAATCCACGAAATCTTGACTATTTTCAAACGCTCATAGGTTCTGTAATCGGCACATAAATGTTAGCCTGTAGGCCTAAAACATGCGGCAAAATCTCATTTTTACGAATTTGATAAAATTTTCAGGATTGAGAGGGGTTGGATGGTAGATGGTCCCCAATGAAGATCATCGCACCCGCGTTGATAGTAGCCGCAAAAACCTTTAACTGCCATAACTTCTTAATTCCCACCCGATTTTGATGAAATTTTCAGAGATTGTGCGGGTTGGGGTGTAGATGGTCCCCTACGAAAATCATAGGCCGGGATTGATAGTAGCATCTGCGCATGAGCAAAATGGGGTGGAAATGGGGTGGGGGGAATGTAGGAAACTTTTAGGCCAAAAGGACCCCCCAGGCCAACGTTTTTAGGACGGTCCTCACAAGGTGGTATTGATCCCCACTAGCGGGAGCCCAGGCCTGAGCGGAGGTCCCCGACCTGCCTCAATCTTCTTTGCCTTGAGGCATCAACCTCCCCTCAAGTAACAGTTTAGAAGCAGTTCATAGAACGAAGAAAATAGACAATTATTTCGCCTAAGGGGATTGCAGAGAGTTTTTGATAAATTACAAAAGATGAACAAAAAATCCTTCGATCAATTAATTGATTAGATATCCCATCATTTTAACCCTTCAGACATCGATTATCCGACAATTTAATCGATTCTTCTCTCAAATAATCGATTCTTCTGTCAAATAATTGACTATTTATCCAAATAATCTAACCCTAATGACATCAACTATCAGAAAAAACAATACATTATTCCTATTAATTGATTACTCCTTCGATTATTGAACAAATTAATCGATCATTAGGAATAATAGATTTTGAAAATTAATATTCATTATCCGAGCAATACTCCGTACAAAATAATCTATTATTCCGATTAATCAATAGCTTCAATTATAATAATTTTTTCAATTTCGATAGTAAAAGTGTAAATCCCTGTAAGTCCGAAAATATAAATTTTTCAGGGGTCAAAAAAAAAAAAATTACTAGTTTCAGGGGCAGCACCTATAGATATTTAGGGTTTTAAGGGGGTCTCAGTCGGTCGAGGTTCATTCGTCGTACGTAATTCATTAGTGCACGGCCCTAGGGAAACAAAAAACTGAAATATTGCCGCCGGAATCATCAAAATCGAACAATAATTGCCAAAGAAAAACTACTGAATAAACGGTTTTCCCCATATTTCTCCGGCAATTATTGTTTGATTTTGATGATTCCAGCGGCAATCTTTCAGTATTTCAATTCCCAAGGCCCACGCACTAAACAATTTCTAAAATCCTTGAAAATTTCAAGTTTAGCTACATTTTATGGGAAAAACATAACTGAATTAACGGTTTTCCCCATTTTTCTCTGGCAATTATTGTTCGATTTAGATGATTCCAGCGGCAATATTTCAGTTTTTCAATTCCCTAGAACTGGGCACTAATGAATTTCTAAAATCCTTTAAAATGTCAAAGTTTGGTTAAAAGTTCAAATTTAGGTTGAATTTAGGTTTAAAATGTCAACTTATTAAGTTTTTGCCCCTTCAATTTTGCGAAATACTGACCCGGAACGAGGAACGAACGGCGACCGACTGAGACATCCCTCGTTTCTGCGAGTTGTATTCAGTTTTGCGTCTTATTTCTTCAAAATAAACTTGATTGTGAAGCGAAAATATGATTGGTAATAAATAATTTGTATTACGTTTGTGTAATAATTCACAGCATTTCAAAAACTTTTTCAAACTGTGTTTATTAGGGTTTCAAACAGCCTTAAAAAACATTGTTTTCTCAGAGGAAAACCACTTTTTGACCAAAAATCTTCCTCCTTTTTTACGCGGTTGCGAACACAGACAGAAATGGGGTCAAAAAAGCAAAATGGCTCAAAATATCTCGAAATAATTATTTGAAAATTTGCTATTTCACTTATGAAGCACCTTTATAGTTCAACTGACGTCAGAAGAAGACGGGCGGGTTTAATTTCGAAGGCTGTTCAACCTTCGGAAAGATGAATTTTTCATACGGGAGACCTGAACGCCAGGTTTGAGCCGTTTGAAAGGTGCAATGCACTCTTTTTTTATCCTCCACCCCTCGAAAAACCCCTGTCTAAGAGAGAAGGGAAAAAAATCCCACCGCAAACCGTCGATTGTCCCTGTCAATGACCGGTGCTCCATTCAATGGGACATGCAACCGCCGAGGTCGTGTGTCCTAGTTCTGGCTCAACTGGATGGTCGTAGATAGTCGGACAACCCTAAGGGGTCCAAAAAGTCGAAAATGGGACAAAAAACTTGTTTTTATGGTTTTTGATTTCTTGAATTTTTTGAATTTAGTGACAAGAAATTTCACACGAAGAAAGGACAACTGAAATTAGCTCCAACCCCGACAGTAAAAGTTTATATGCGATTCACAATCGTGTTTCTGATTAATAATTCGGAGCAAAGAAGACAAGAACCTCCCTACGGAAGAACGTTCTGAAGACTAGGAGTCCTCTTAGATGGATTTATGGGACATTTGGGACTAAAATTTAACAGAATTGATCAGCAAGGTGGTTTCATTCGTTTTTAAAAAATTAAACACCATCTTGAATTGATGAAGAAATCTCATAAAACATACATTAATTAGGTAATTAATTGTCATCATTAACCGATCGGTTGGTCCCACAGAGCTGAGGGTGGTGTCAAAAAATTCTTTAAAATCGTCGCTATTTTAAATTGATGAAAAAACAATATCTGTATGTAAAATATTTTCAATCTAAAAGAGAGTTTTGAAGAAAAAAATCCTTTTTCTTACCCCTTAGAAGTGACTGACTGAATGAATGTTTTATTTGTCATTGCACAAAAGTGTATAGACAATAGTAAATTATAAATGTAAAATAAAACAACAGAATAGTAGGGGAAAACAAAACAATGGGATATTAGACAGGGCACACGGGTAAAAAAGAAGGAGAAATGAAAACCTCCAGAGCACTAAGGGAGCGGAGCCCTGCCGGGAAGTACCAAGCCGCGCCCGGACCCGCCCACCATGGCGGCTCTCGGACCGTGTACCCATACCGGGCAACGGTCTTGACTTTAAAACCTCAACGCTAGACTCCACAAGTGGAGCCCAAATACCAAAATTTCATTAAACGAAAATGTTATATTTGATTTTTGGATTCTAAATAATCTTGAAACGTGAACCATAAAATTTTGAGGGAGGTTATCATTTTTTGCTCGATTTTAAAGGTTCGTTATTGATTAAATCGAACCAAAATTCGTAAGGGACCATCTAGCTTGCACAGAACCCGGAAATGTCATCAAAATCGTAACGTAACTACTCATGATTATGCACGTTAAAGCGATTTTCGGACAGACAGACCGACTGACAGACACGAAACGAACATAGTTCAGAAGGCCTAAAACGTAAAACGCAGGTGAATTCATAGATTTGAAAACCATGCTTCATAGGGCTTCAAAAATTCATAGGGGACCATCTAATCCCGCATCACCCTAAAAATTTGATTAAAATCGGATTGTTAATTCGTACAAAATTGGAAGCAGACATGTTTGAAAAAGATGGGTAGAATTTTGTAAAATTGAGTAGTTACATCTTGTTTAATTTTCCACCTCATTTGTCTGTTTATTCTTTCTTTTCTATTCCTTCACAGTGTGATCACAAGAAGATATCACTTTATTGTGTTGTTTTTAATATGAGTAAATTCGGAATCTGCGTGAAATTTCCTTCAAGAAACCTTATGAAGTAATCAAAAAATTGTCGTTTAAAAATGGTGGAAATTGGGTCAAAATATTTTTTGTTGAAAATTCACGTTAAACTTTCGGAGTCATTTTGGAACGGTCAAAAACTGATTTCAATGCTGATTTACTCGCAATAGTTTCATTTTTTCACGAAAATTTGCTAAATGTTTGAGCTGCAAGGGAAATGTTCGAGTTCAGATCAATATCAACCGACACAGTTTGCAATGGAATGAGTGGAGGTGGTTTTGTTATCTCTCGCTCTTGTGCGAAAATTCCCAGGTTTCCCACGATCGATGTTCCAACGTGGATTTGTGTTGTATGAGAAGCCTCATGGGAGGAACTACGACTATGATGCCAACAATGAATCACAAGCTTATCGTTCGTACTTATCTCACCCAACAATCGCTTAAAAGAGAGAACAATGCCTGTTGAAATTTTGAAATTAACGAGGAATTGGTGCAAGGATTTATCGTACTTGGCTCACGCTGGAGATGGGTATCGATTAATTGGAACAACCGATTGATTTGTCAAATAGTCGATGTTTTTAAGGTTGAATTATTTGGATAAATATTAAATTATTTGACAGAACAATCGATTACATTGTCAATAATTGATAGGGTATCTAATCAATAAATCGATAGTGTAAGTGTGAAACTTCGTCGAGTTAGGTTTGAATCAAAAATCGTAAGTCATAAACACCGAAATAAATACGAAATTTGTGCGTGGAAGTCTTGCAAGATAGGATTCAACGTTCCTCCAGCTTGCTTTTAATATAAATCTCCAAAAGTAGAAAAATGTAGGAGTTATGGCTGATACAAGCATTTAACTTTTGCGCATGGGCAAAAAATACTTTCAATTTGGGGGCCAAGATTTTCATAGGAGACCCCTAAAGAGAACTCGCATAATTCGTAGAAATTTCATCGAAATTAGATGGGAAATGTTATGGCTGTGGCAAGGATTTCATGACAGACAGACACGGAACCGAAATAGTTCAGGAAGGTCTAAAGCGTAAAACGCGAGTGGGAATTTTGATATTGGAGAACATTTTTTCAAGCTTGAAAATGAAAACAAAGACCTCGGTAGACTTGGAAGAAAATCATTTTATGGATGGATCCTGAACAAATAGTAGGAATTACCGGCACTTGTGACGGTGGTACAGAGGTGAGAAGAAACGGGTGGCATTTGCTAAATTTGCTACCCCAGCAGGATTCAAATACTGGTGAAACATCCTCAGATGCCAGAACGAACTATCAGACGCCAGAGAACCAGCCACGAAAATCAACAAGGATTTCTCAGACACCCTCAATATACAAGACTTGAGGAAAGGGAGATGTGGTGTTAGAGCTACTACTATCATTATTGTAATGATGTTGTGTTGCTTAGCAACGAGTATTATAGCTACCAGCTCAATAAAAGATTATTCCAGACTCTAGAATTAGGGATGGGTATCGTTATAAAAGTATCGATATTTCGTATCGATACTGTATCGTATCAGAGTATCGATATCCCAAGTATCGTTGGGCATGAGTATCGATATTTTAAAATATCGAGTATCGATACTTTAGTGTCACAAACTATCAATATTATCCAATTTTCTCAAGAAAAATAATCTTTTCAACAACTTTTATTCATTTTTCACTATTAATAGTCCAAGCAGAGTGATTTTTTCCATGATATAAACGTTATTTGTGCAACCAAAGAGGAATGACCCAAAAGCCTCTCCACCTTCTTCATTTTTTAGCCATTATGTTGAATTTTCCGCGAGAATAGTATCGATATTCGATATTTAGAAATATCGGATCCAAAGTATCGATATACAAAAATATCAGATAGTGCAGTATCGGTACTAAAATATCGAGTATCGGTACGAAAGCATCGATATTTTGAAATATCGAGTATCGATACCCATCCCTATCTAGAATCTAGAGTTGTGTAAGACAAGGTAGGGATGGCACATCTAATGAAATATATCGATATACTGATCAAATGATATATCGTCAATGAGATATCGATAACATCGATATATCAGAGAAAATGTATCAATATTTCGATATAATGGAAGATCTACTAGGAAAAACATGTTGAAGTAGGTAGGTGAATTACAGCGTTTTAAAAAATTACAAATATCATTTAGGAAGACATTTATCGACATATCGGGAGATATAATTGGAAATTCCGGTTGAAGTTACTATTTAACCTACCTACTTAAAAAGTTATAGTCTGAAACCAGAAAAATCAAGTTTGAAACCAGAAAAAAGTGCGAAATTGTCATGGTTTCAGAGCACTATAGCATAGGGTTTTTTGGGGTTACAAATTTGGGGATAAAACTATCCTCAGGGATTCTAACAACATAAGTATAATAACTCTCTAACAACATAGATTTATGAATTGATAGGGTCCTTCAAAATTGAAAAATTTTCAACAACAATTATTTAATAATTGTTGTGAAAACCTTCTTCACTTCGTATAGTAGGTAGTTTTAATCTAGACGCGCCTCCATTATGCTTCTTGAGTACTACAGTAGTACAGTAACTGTACTGCCGTGCTAAGCCAGAAAGTCGTAACGTGAAAATTTGACCATGTTAGGTATTCGATTGTTCTGATCGATCGGTCTAATCATCGATCGATCGATTGTCAATATCAAATGTAAATGATATCAATAAACAGTTTTCTCTCTCGCCATTTTGCTTTAAACACGCGTATTATTTGACTCCCTTTTCATATTAAAGGTCTTGAATATTTCACAGTGTTTTAGCTCTCAAATTAGGCTACTACACAACAGTTTGGCGACGAAGGATTTTAAAAAATTGTGGATTTTTAACTCATGGCGTCACCAGGCGATCCGCAAGGTACGAGTTCTACGGCTCTTGGGCTTCCATCACCAACAATGTATGATCACAGCTCAGGTACGTGGAAATACCATAAAACGAGAATGATCAACATATTTTCAACGTATGGGGTGACGACGGACGCTAAGAAGAGATCCTACCTACTAGCATCTTTGAGTGACTCTACGATGGATCTTCTTTATAGTTTATGTTTACCGAAGGATCCCGGGGATAAGTCGTTCACCGAACTTATAGAACTTTTCGACACGCATTTCCTGCCTCACAAATCGACATTAACGGCAAGATGCGAATTTTACAATGCACGCCAGAAATCAGGGGAAACAATAACGGCATTTTCCACGAGACTGCGATCTCTTGCAACACACTGTAGATTCGGTGCAGAACTCACAATAGTTCTTCGAGATATTTTCATCATGGGAATCCATGACACGTCAATTCGAGGGAAATTGCTGGAGGGGGACGGGTCAGATAGAGACTTAACTTTTGATAGTGTTTTGAGAACTGCGCTCGCTAGGGAGGCGGCAGTAGAAAATAAAACATCCGTCATGAATATCAAAACGGAATTAACTGAATCTGATCTGTGCTACAAACGAGGTGGCAAACATTCCTGGGGAACAAAAGGAAAACACCACAACCCCTGCCCCTGTGTGCATTGTGGACGTTCGAACCATCTTAGCAAAAGTTGCAAATTTAAAACTTATTCGTGCAACAATTGTGGTAAGATTGGTCATTTATCACCAGTTTGTAAAACAAAAAAACAAAAGAAAGCGTCAAGTCAGAAATTTATGGCAGACGAATCTGATGATGAAATAGTTTTAGCTGACAGCTTCTTTAGCTTACTACATACCCAAGAAAGGGAAGTTAATAAACCTATCTGTATCGACATTGTGATTGGTGGTCAAAATTGGTCATGGCAAGTTGATACAGGGTCCCGTTACAATGTCATGTCTGACAGATTTTATCAGAAACATTTCAGGCATATTCCAATGTCTCACAATGACATTAAATTGACTGATTATATAGGAAGCCCAATTGTACCTAAAGGAAAAATAATTTTGAGCGTCAAATATCGTCAAAATATAAATGACATGATATTTTATGTGATCAATGATGGGGGTCCACCACTGATTGGACGAACTGGTCTAGAAATTTTAAATTGCACGCCAATTTTTAAATTAAATGCGGTCAAAAATGATACCTTACCGCCTGAAGTAAGACAACTTCTTGACGAATATAAGAACATTTTCGCTCCATCAGTAGGTGCTCTGACTAACCACACAGTGCGTCTTCACTTGAAGAAAAATATTGAACCTAAATTCATCAAATCACGCAGTCTCCCTATAGCCTTGAAAGATAAAGTGGAAGCTGAGTTGATTCGATTGGTGAAGTTAGGTATCCTCACACCTGTTGAACATAGTGAGTGGGCAACGCCCATTGTACCAGTACTCAAGAGTGATGGTTCAGTGAGGATCTGTGGGGATTATCGTACCACACTAAATCCAAATTTGGCACATGTAGAGTACAAATTACCACATCCGGACCATATATGTGCTAATTTCGGTGGTGCGAAATTCTTTACTAAGATCGATCTCAAAGACGCTTATCAACAGTTGAAACTTGATGCTGATTCCCAAAAAGTGACTACAATTAGCACACATATGGGGCTTTTCAACTATACTAGACTATGTTTTGGAATCACATCTGCTCCAAGCCTGTTCCAAGGTGTCATTGACAAACTACTATGTGGAATTCCTGGAGTAGGTTCACTCCTAGATGACATCTACATTTCAGGACGTAACCGGAAGGAACACGACGAGCGCTTGAAGAAGGTTTTGCAAATTTTGGATAGAGCGAATTTGAGAGTGAATGCTAAAAAGTGCTCTTTCGCGCAAAGCTCGATAAAATATTTGGGGCATGTTTTCGACGAAGCCGGTTTACATCCGACGAACGAACACGTTTCTGCAATTGTCAACGCACCCCAACCAACGGACGTCCCATCATTGAGATCTTTCATGGGCATGATAACTTTCTATTTGAAATTCATTCCATATGCGGCAGAGGTACTTCAACCCATGTATCATCTTCTTAAGAAAAATGTAAAATGGCACTGGAACGAAAGATGTCAAAAATCATTTCAAAAAATGAAATCAATACTTACCTCTGATCCTGTATTGGCACATTTCGATGCTGCTTTGCCACTCACACTCACAGTCGATGCATCTGGCAAAGCTGTGGGAGCGATTTTATCCCAACATTACCCAGATGGTCGAGATAGACCAATAGCTTTTGCATCTAAGTTACTCACTCCTACGCAGCAAAAATATGCTCAAATTGAGCGAGAGGCATTTGCCATAATCTTTGGAGTCACACGCTTTAGGGATTATCTTTTTGCACGACCATTCAAGCTAGTGACAGATCACCGTCCGCTTGTCTATATATTTGGTGACAAGAAAGGAGTTCCGATTTATGCAGCAAACCGCCTCCAAAGATGGGCCTACATCTTGTCAAATTTCCAGTACACAATAAAATGTGTTAAATCACACGAAAACACAGCGGACTATCTGAGTCGCATCGCTTGGCAGCCTGGACGTGAAGTCGAAGAAAACCGAATCGGTTATTTGAATTTTGTCCAGGAAGAATGTCCTCTGAAGTTGGACTGGAAAACCATAGCAGTAGAAACCAGAAGAGATCCTACTCTATCCAAAGTGTTAAGGAATATTGAACAAGGCAACCCATTACCAACTGAACCAGTTTTCAAACCATTCCAAAACCGACTTCATCAACTGACAGTTGATCATGGTTGTATTATGTGGGGTTATCGAGTGATAATCCCACCTCGTTACCATTGTGACATCTTGAAAGCAGTTCATTTTACTCATATGGGTTCTAATAAGATGAAATCTTTCTGCAGATCTTACTTTTGGTGGCCACATCTTGATGCAGATTTGGAAAACATTTCAAAGAGTTGTGAAATATGTTCCAAGGTTCGATGTTCTCCACCAACAGCTACCCTACGACCATGGTCATGGCCAAAAAAAACCCTGGACCAGATTACATCTAGATTTTCTAGGACCAATCCAAAACAGGATATACTGTTTCGTTTTGGTCGATGCAACATCGAAATGGGTGGACATTTTTTTCGTCAGTCGATGTACTGCCAACACAGCAATTCAATGTTTGGGTGAAACATTTGCTCGTTTTGGACTTCCCAGAACCGTAACAACAGACGGAGCAAAGTGTTTTACCGGTGAGAAATTCCAATCATTCCTAAATAATCTGGGGGTAAAACACCATGTGGGAGCCCCATTTCATCCACAGACTAACGGTCAAGCCGAGAGTGCTGTGAAATTGATGAAAAATTGTATAATGAAGACACTGGCCGGCTCCAATAGATCGTCTCTACAGTTGGCAGTGAACAAGTTCCTGTTCCAATACCGAAACACAGTGCATTCCACGACAGGGGAGACACCTGCTGATATTCTGCTGCATCAAAAACCAACCACTGTTTATGATAGATTACGCCCAGAAAGCGATCAAATCGTTCAAGATCAGCAACAATCCATGGTATTGAACAGTGGTAACAGATCTGAGCAGTTTGAAAAAGGTGATCCTGTGTGGGCACGAGACTTCCGGAACCATCCTGGACGACCCTCCTGGATTCAGGGTCGCATTTCGGAGAAACTGGGAGTGCAAACATATCTCGTCAAGACCCAGGATGACAAACTCTGGAAGAGACATGTAAACCAGATGAGGAGCCGTCCACCGATGCCTCAAACCCAAAATCAAGTGGAGACATGTCTACCTCCCAATCAGGATAGTCCTCCTCAACAGAGTCCTATGGCAAGCCCTCCAACAAGGGAATCTCAACCAAATCCTGACGACACTATCACCTCTCCTTTCCGAGGATTTGACGACACAGAAACTTCACCTTTTCGAGGTTTCACACCACCACATCCTTCACCTCCGAAACCAAGAAGACAGCCGCGCAAGGCCCAATTATTCAATTAAGAAGATTGTAACCCAACGATGATTTAGTTCATTTTTCATTGACATACCTAGGTTTAAAGAAAAAAAATCCCAAGTATCAGGTATTTTCATTTTATGTAAGGAGACTTTATTTTTCCAAAGGGGGGAGGTGTTAGGTATTCGATTGTTCGGATCGATCGGGTCTAATCATCGATCGATCGATTGTCGATATCAAATGTAAATGATATCAATAAACAGTTTTCTCTCTCGCCATTTTGCTAGCAGCACGCGTTTTATTTTACTCCCTTTCATATTAAAGGTATCGAATATTCCACAGTGTTTTAGTTCTCAAATTAGGCTACTACACAACAGACCAAATTGAGTTATTGTTACCCGGGGGTTTAGGGGGTCGATTTCTATCGATTTTCGAAGTTTCAGAGTCGTATCTCGACTAGAAATGCCTCAAACAAGCCTCCCGATTTTTGCGTTAAGGCATGTTAACTTGATTATGCTAAGCAACTAGTCGTATCAGAGCGAATCAGAAGAAGAAAACTCGTATCTTGACACAGTTACGAGAATCGGCCTTAGTATTTCGACGATACGACTTATTGCCTCTGAAAACTCAGCATTTAGTGGTGACTTTAGGAACCTCCTCACTGTTACCTACCCAAATACTGCCTTGCTAAGCCAGAAAGTCGTATCTTGGCTTCACCCAACTTTCGGGAAAACGACCTAATAGGTTTCGTGGTGAAATAACTTTTTCACGGGATTATTTTTCCTCCTTTTACCGCAACTAAAAGTTTTTCTTATAGGAAATTAGTTGCTGAATCGATTTTTGAGGTCAAAATTAAACATTTTTTAGTGTAGATTGTCAAAAAACTGTATAACATTTTTCCATTCTTATTGCTTCCGAGTCTACCAAGGTAGCGGAAGCTTTGTTTTCACTTTTCAAGGTTGAAAAAAAAAATTTCTCCAAAATAAAAATTTTCACTCTCGTTTTAGGTTTTAGACCTTTCTGAACAATTTTGGTTCCGTGTCTGTCCGTCTGTGTGTCTGTCATGAATTCCTTGTAACGGGCATAACTATACGAAGTTATTGTCCGATTTCTATGAAATTTTCAGGGATTGTGCGGGTTGGTGTGTAGACGGTCCCCTATGAAAATCATCATACTCGGACTGATAGAAGCGACTGCGCATGCGCAAACGTGAATTTCCTTGTAACGGCCATAACTTCTACATTTTCCATCCGATTTCAATGAAATTTTCAGGGATGTTACAGATTAGTATTTGGATGGTCCCCTATGAAAATCACCACCTTCAGAATGATAGTAGCCACCTGCGCATGCGCAAACGTGAATTACCTTGAAACAGCCATAACTTCCACATTTTCCACCCGATTTCGATGAAATTTTCAGGGATTGTGCGGGTTGGTGTGTAGACGGTCCCCTATGAAAATCATCACCCCCGAACTGATAGAAGCGACTGCGCTTGCGCTAACGTGAATTCCTTGTAACGGCCATAACTTCTACATTTTCCATCCGATTTCAATGAAATTTTCAGGGATGTTACAGATTAGTATTTGGATGGTCCCCTATGAAAATCACCACCTTCAGAATGATAGTAGCCACCTGCGCATGCGCAAACGTGAATTACCTTGAAACAGCCATAACTTCCACATTTTCCACCCGATTTCGATGAAATTTTCAGGGATTATGCGGATTAGGTTGTAGATGGTCCCCTATGAAAATCACCACCTTCGGACTGATAGTAGCCACTGCGCATGCGCAAACGTGAATTTCCTTGTAACGGCCATAACTTCTACATTTTCCATCTGATTTCAATGAAATTTTCAGGGATGTTACAGATTAGTATTTGGATGGTCCCCTATGAAAATCACCACCTTCAGAATGATAGTAGCCACCTGCGCATGCGCAAACGTGAATTACCTTGAAACAGCCATAACTTCCACATTTTCTACCCGATTTCGATGACATTTTCAGGGATTACGCGGATCAGGTTGTAGATGGGCCCCTATGAAAATCACCACCTTCGGACTGCTAGTAGCCACTGCGCTTGCGCAAACGTGAATTCAAGATCGAGATACGACTTCAAGACTTAGTATATCTGAACTAAATGTAAGTAAAATAAGAATAGAAAAATGTTATACAGTTTTTTGACAATATACACTAAAAAATGTTTAATTTTGACCTCAGAAATCGATTCAGCAACTAATTTCCTATAAGAAAAACTTTTAGTTGTGGTAAAAGGAGGAAAAATAATCCCGTGAAAAAGTTATTTCACCACGAAACCTATTAGGTCGTTTTCCCGAAAGTTGGGTAAAGCCAAGATACGACTTTCTGGCTTAGCACGGAAGTGTAGGTGTAAACCTCATGTAGGTACACGTGTTTGAGCTGAAGTCAACTCAACAGTCTCAAATCAAGCCATCACGTAGGTACCTACAAAATTTGGAATAAAATTACTTGATGTTTCACACAGATACTTGCGTCCCTTCTCATCCGTTCATGTTAATATTAATTTTTACTTGTTGAAAACAAGTCGCGATATTAACGGTAAATATATCGATATTGTCCGATAATATCGGTTCTCTATATCGATATATCAACCGTAATCTATCGATATATTTTATATATCAATATATCGTTGCCATCCCTAAGACAAGGTCATTTGGCGGATTCGAATCCCAATCGGTCACTCATCACTGAGACCAGGTCTTTTGAATCCGTTAACCCGTTCATTTTCATTACGTTCACATACCTACTCACTCAGTGGAATGAAGCACTCTCGACCATTATGTTGAACTACCTATGTATTAATAATACTAGGGAAATGTGTTGTCAAGAAACAAACAAACAATCAGGATTTGGAAGGAGGCAAGATCGGAACACAAGACAAACAACCAACCGGTCAGGAGTCACAAAAACCGAACGAGTCGGAATAGGTTACAATGAGTAGGTGAGGAGGTGATTTGAATGAGTCGAATGAGCCAAAAGACAAAAACGAATGAAAGATCGATTCGAATCGTATGAATCAGTCATTTGAGTGTTTTGGTCTTCCAGTTCATTCGAACGTAATTCTTCACTTGGATGATGGAAGGTTTTGCTTAGAAAACCACTTCAATCTACTTCTTTCTTTTGATACTTCTACGTCATTTCCACACATTCGTGATCCATGTACAAACATAAATGTATACAAATACATTATACATCCATGTTGCGGCCAATTAATTTGTTTTGTTGGCCTTCTGCCGTTGTTCTCTGAATTTTTCCGGAAAACTCGATTGGTGGGTTGATGAACGAATGACCGTGTTCATTTTGACAACCCGATAAGGTCTTTTCAATACGTTCACTCCTGACCGACACACCTCTAGATTATTCTGTGAATTCTATCCTTATGCGTTCTATCATGTCTAGCAAATAACATAAATCATTATTCAGTACATAACTTCTCAAATTTGAATAATTAAATTACGTCAACTTATTAAGACAAGGCACCCAAGGCTTTGGGTAACCAAAACGCTTTAATTTCAGATCGGTGTTTTGATTATACAGATCAGTAATTGATGTCTTCCAGGGACCGACCTATCAGTAATTGATGTCCTCCAGCGACCTTTTTTGACGTTTTGTCGAGGATTCATCGTTCAACTTGATATCTCAGGACGGAGATGCCGATCAGATTCTCCTTTTCTCCTCCTGAGGGTAAACAACCCCTGGAATTATCGATCCGCCCCCAGCTGACTGTGGGGCGACTGTTATCACCTTCCCACCAATATCACTCCTCCCTAATATCGCCTGTCTAAATTAATATTAAACCTGCTGATAAACCACCAGGGTTATCGAATCGCTTGAATACACGAATTCGGGCCTCAATTTTGATATTATCTCACAAGTAGTTACATTATCGTTTTAGTAATTTTGGAAGTGTTTCCCCAATATTTTCCAACAAAAAAAAAAAACGTTATTTTGAACTCAACTTTCAAACATATTTGAAATAACTTGAAACGAGACATTTAAAATTAATTTTTACAATCTTCCACGTATTTAGACGAAAAAAAACAAGATTTTGAAACGATTCATTCAAATACCAATTCGAACGTTAATTTTGAACTTACTTTTTTAATATTCTCCACTCATTTTAAACGACAAAACGAGATTCAGAAGCAAGCTTCGTTTGAGGTGGATTTCTGCATCGACGAAATCGAAAAGTGCAAATCGAGCTAATTCGTAAAGAAGATATTTTTAGGCTTGCCGCTATCAGAAATGACGAAACACAACTAAAAAACGCTCCTTTTGTCGCGAAAGATTACTTTTGACCTATTATGATCCGGCATTGTTCTTACAAAACACATTGTTTTCTAGAAAACTTCTTTGTTCCGTACTCTGTCATTCCGGGCTCGATTGTCTTCGAGGCGAGGTCGTAGCCTGACATCCTAGAATCTCGGGTTTCCCGTTTCCATAACGAGGCAGGCTGATTGCAAACTCGACGGTTTTGTGCACGAATAAGCGACACGGAACTGTGGTATCTCTTTTCTATGTAGGTAGGTACTCATTTTGAAACTGAGGATCCACTCAAAGATCAAAAATTACAATTTCGCAAGGAGTAGAAGCGTGCTAGGATCAAATCCTATTAAAATTGATTGACTTGAGTTTTTTGCACGAATGAGGGACTCTGAAAGGTGGTATCTCTTTTCTATGTAGGTAGGTACTCATTTTGAAACTGAGGATCTACTCACAGATCAAAAATTATAATTTTGCAAGGAGTAGAAGCGTGCTAGGATCAAATCCTATTAAAATTGATTTACTTGAGTTTTTTGCACGAATGAGGGACTCTGAACGGTGGCATCTCTTTTCTATGTAGGTAGGTACTAATTATGAACCCGGGGTTCCACTCAAAGACGAAAAATTAAAATTTTTGAGCATGAGAAGCTCAAAGGCGAAAAATAATAATTTGGAAGGAGTAGATCAAATCCTTGAGGGGATCAAATCCTTTCAAAATTGATGGACTCGTGAGTTTTTTTGTTTTTTTTTTTTTTGGACCAATAAGGGGCTCAGAACGATGGTATTTCTTCTCTATGTATAGATTTCGAACCCCGTTTGGTTTGATTTCCTTTTAACCTACTTGGAGGGACGAAGGTTTCTACACTTGTAACCTACAGGGTTGAGCGCGGGATTTCTGGTTATTGGAAATAATTACCAGGAGAGATGCAATTTCTCTTAGCCTGTTTTCAGAGTTGATTCCTCCCCTCATCGATCCAGAGGTCGAGCCCCACTTTCGCTGACCTTTTCCACAAAAATGAACGAGAGCTGAGCAATTATAAGGTGCTTTGAGGTTCGTAAAACTTCGTACATCAGAATTACTTCTCAATGATACCACTATGGGCGGTGAGTACAAGTCATGAACAAATAAGCTAACTTCATATCACATTTCTTTGGTTGTATTTAAAAATGAATTAAATATGGTCTTTTCGGAAGAAATTCTTTATTAAACTAAGACTTTCGCGCCATAGCAGGTCTTCTCACTGGCCGCTGCCCCTTGAGATACCATCAAAACGGGCAATGCCAGGGCAGTTGAATGTTGACAGCTACTAAGGAGTCGAGACAGCAGAACACATACTACTTAACTACTCTGTGAGTTCCTGCTGTAGCATCTACCAGATTCCGAAATTTCTGTAAGGGTACCCTTGTCCAAGCCGAAATTGCTCGGAAAACACCCTCAAAACTCCTACACTTTGTGAAAGAAGAGGTCTTAAACTTAATTGAAGTGGGAATTTTGTTACAATAGATCAAACATGGTCCGAATATCCAATACAAGGGATTTCCCGGTCCAATAAATAGAGGAAACAATCGAAAACTTGATTTTTAATAGTCAAAAATGTTAATGACGTGTCGATACACATTTTTTATTACAACAATGTAGCTCAATAATTTATTTATTGTCAGAATTATTTCTTGTTCAAATGACTTTCAGCGAAAGAGGGGGAGATTTTACGTTCAGATTGAACTTCCGGTTTTATCGATCAAATTTCCGGAAATAGGCTGCACGAGGGGGGGGGGGGGTTCCCCTCTTGTAATCATCGATTCTTCTTCTTCCGCTTTGCATGATGCGAAAGGGCAAATGCGAAATGGAAGTGAACCCGTTTTTCCCTTTTATGGTTGAATAAAAAGGTAGGTACTATTTTTTACATTCATGCAATATTCAAGTGGACTTGTAGTGTACTTTACCCGTCTGATCGGTGTTTCGCGAGCACGAATAATGGATTCGGGAAGGCGATTTATCTTTCTATGTACGAGTAGGTACACATTTTGAATCCAAAACTTCACTACGAGATTAAAAAATCAAATTTTCCAAGCAATAGACGCGAGAAGGGTTCACAACCTATAAAAATTGAATGTGTACAACACTTGTGTGATGTTTTGCAATAATAAGGAAACCCAAACTGTGGTATGTCTTTCCCATGCACTGGCTACCTATATATTTTGAATAAGGACAGACAACACTAAAGTTACAATTTGCACACAAGAGGATATAATTTGGTGTTTCTTCATTGGTGCATGATGATTTAAAAAAATAAAAACAGACCCAGAACGCTGGTAAGTACCTCTTTTTAATGCAGTAGACATTTATTCAAATCATATGGATCACTCATGGACCAAAAATTTCAATTTTTGCAATCCTATTGGATTGAATGTTTATTATGAACTTTTTGTGGGTGGTTGCTGTTCATGCACGGACAAGGGACTACAAACAGCGGTATCTCTTTTCCATGTACGAGTAGGTGGGTACACATTTTCAAGCCTAAACTTCACCAGAGGAACAAAAAAATCAAATTTTCCAAGCAATAGACGAGTGAATGCCCCTCATTAAAATTGAATGTCTACATTTGTGTGATGTTTTGCAAGAATAAGGTAATCCAAACTGTGGTATGTCTTTCCCATGTACTGGCTGCCTATCTATTTTGAATCCAAGGATAGGCGACCACACTAACAGTTATTTGTACACAGAGTATTACCCATAAAGTATACCTATAATAATTTAATGTTTCTTAATTAGTGCTTGATTTTTTGAGAAAATCAGACCCTAAACGGTGTTGAGTATCTCTTATTAATGCAGTGGACATCTATTTGATTCATATGGATCACTCAGACCAAAAAAACAATTTTTGCAAGCAATATGAAATCCGGCTACCGACCGGACGACAGATTGTAGTACACAGATTGGTTGCAGGCTTACCAAGGAAGGAAGGAAGAACGTGATGTTGTTGTCAGCAACATACTTTTCGTTGTTAGATTCATCAAATATCCCGTAGTTGAGTTCTGGTTCTTACAAACACCTACTTGTACTGTATTTTTAAACGTCATTCAATAAGTTGAGAAATACCTACATAGTTTTTTTTCAATTTCCAACATTTTTCATATATATATATTTTTTTTTTAAAGGAATCTTGAAATTCAATTTTGTTGACATTTCTAGTCGGACGGGGCCAGTATGGTATGGCAAAGCAATCACTACTAAATTTACTAAATCATTGTCTCTCTTTCCAACAATATGAAGAATTTGGAGATCACAGTAATTTTTGACAATTTACTGGTGCATCAAGGGCACCTCCATAGACATTTTCCTTCTACTTTTCTATTAAATCCTCTTCTGCATAGCTTCTTTCATTAACAGTTGTTTCTCGGTTAAATGCGTTCTGAGTCACAACTATAACCACCTCTTCCACCTTAAACGTCGTATTAGTTATCATAAACGAGCTTACGACGTCGAAATAACCAACTTCCTCTCTTCAAGAGTAGATCCAAGATTATAACGTTAATAAATAATATTACTACAACTTTATTGCTCCTTTACGTAAGTTTCTGTTTTCATTACTCACTTTTTTCCCCAACAAAACGAGCAGACACGTCGTAATTATGCAAATCGGAAACACAACTATGAATATCATGCAAACTACATTCAAATCACGTGTGCCGTGCTTCTACGCTGGTCGATTTCCACTTTCATTATCCAACGCAATTTATTACTTGGTGTGAGTCACATTTTCTGTACAGTGAAAAGTTAAATCGAGGTTTAAGATCGAAGGTTACAAGGCGAGGCCGAGGTTGAGTAACTGAGGATTTCAATGGGGCTACTTTTCCTTGTAATCAAGCGAAACGACTCTGCTAAGTTGGGAGGGCAGTATTTCTCACAAAAAATAAATGTGAGCAAAAAAGTCTCCCTAGTGGGCGTGGCACATAGCTGCCTCGTATCCATCACCCGGTTATATAGATGATCCCATGCAGCTAATCTCAAAACATAAACCTTTAATATCCTCATAGGGGACCATCCACACGCCAACCCTCAAAATCCCTAAAATTCCATCAAAATATGGTGGAAAATGTAGAAGTTATAACTGTGGCTACTATTGATCCACACAATCCCTGAAAATTTCATCGGAATCGGACAATAAATTCGCATAGTGTTGCCCGTTACAAGGATTTCATGGCAGACACGGACCCAGAATCGTTCAGGATGCCGAAGATGTAAAACGCGAGCGAAAATTTTGATTTTGAGAATTTTTTTTCAACCAAAAACAATGATTCCGATACCTTGGTAGACACGGAAGCTAAAGCAAATAAGTATAGAAAAATGTATGTAATTTACCAGGAAATTGGGCTTCCTGATTGGTTTTCGAAGAAGTTGCTCGCTACCTTAAAATATCTCATCATTTGAAATCCAGCATCACCGATAAGACATCGCAACCACAAAACCAATACCTTCTTAGAGCATGAAGTCCGGAACCAACTGAACTCAGAACGTGGGTGATTCGAACAAATGGAGCTTCCTGATCGGTCGTTTCGAGGAAGTTACCCACTACCTTAAAATATCCCAGTATTTTAAATCCATCCTGACCGATAAGACATCGCAACCACAAAACCAATACCTTCTTAGTGCATGAAGTCCGGAACCAACCGAACTCAGAACGAGGGTGATCCGAACAAATGGAGCTTCCTGATCGGTCGTTTCGAGGAAGTTACCCGCTACCTTAAAATATCCCTGTATTCGAAATCCAGCCTCACCGATAAGACATCGCAACCACAAAACCAATACCTCTTAGTGCATGAAGTCCGGAACCAACCGAACTCAGAACGAGGGTGATTCGAACTAATGGAGCTTCCTGATTGGTCGTTTCGAGATAGTTACCCGCTACCTTAAAATATCCTTGTATTCGAAATCCAGCCTCACCGATAAGACATCGCAACCACAAAACCAATAACTTCTCAGTGCAAGAAGTCCGGTACCAACCACATTACAGAGAGTAATTAACCAAATCCTGATGTCTAAAGTAAATTACGAAAGTTATATTTTACTACAAGTTTTACTTACCGAGCTTTGAGAGCCAAGCTTTTTGTAGCCCGTTGCATTCTTCCAGGCACGTAGGAACTTGGCCACAACACGGACCTAAAAATCAATTTGCCAAGATTAAAAATTGCAAGTTAAAATGTGAAGATCGACTGATTTGTGTTAAAGCTAAGAAATTACTTTCCCCTCACAAGATTTACAGAAAATGCGACATTTTGGAACCAAATTACTACTTCTTATACAAGTTGTTCTGTAGTTCTGATAGGCTTGTAAGTTTATGCTTTCAGTATGCATCACAGTATGGGAACATTTTTTGAGGTACCTGCATCTCCGTTCTAGAAAACTTTGATGTTGGCTGTAGAAAATGTGAGTAGAAGGTCTCATTCGCTGCTTAATTTGATCTTTTACAACTTTCTTATAGCATGATAAGAATTTGGAGTGGTTCCGGCAGGTAGGTAGGTAGTAAAAACGTGAAAGTTTCAATTGATAAGCATTTAAATGGGTATGTCTTTGACGCTAACAGTCGAAAATGCGGTTTTGTTTGGGGCGAGGGGGGTAATTGGTCTCATTCGAAGCACAACTTGATAGTCTGAAGCTTTCTTATCATACAAAAACAATTTTGAGTTGTTCCAGCAGGTAGGTAACCATAATTGTGAAATTTTCTATTGATGACGACATTTCAAGTGAGAAGGTATGGCAACAGATGAGGTTTATCGGTTATCTTGAAATGGCGCTGTCGAAAATACGGTATTGGTGAGCAGAAATTGGTCGCATGTACAGCCTTTAAAGGTAAGAATTGGACTCATTCGATGCACAATTTGATAGTCTGAAACTTTCTTATCACACAAGAAAATTTTCGAGTTGTAACAGCAGGTAGGCAATCAACATTGCGAAAGTTGCTATTGATAACTACCATTTAGGTGAATTGACACTAACAGCCCAAAATGCGGTGTTTTTCGATTAGAATTGGTCTCATTCGATGCAGAATTTGATAGCCTGAAGCTTTCTTATCATACAAAAACAATTTTGAGTTGTTCCAGCAGGTAGGTAGTCAAAATTAGAGTTGTTCCATCCAAGTGGGTAGTTGACTATCCTCCTGTTTTTATGGGTAAGAATTGCCCTCATTCGATGTACTAATTGTTTAATCTACAACTTTCTTTTGTTCAAGTCGAATTTGGGGTAGCTCCAGCAGGTAGGTAACCAAAATCGTGAAACTTTCTTATCACACAAGAAAAATTTCGAGTTGTTCCAGCAGGTACCTAGGTAATCATGTAATCAACATTGCGAAGGTTGCAATTGAAGACCACAGGGGAAGAACGCACCAAGTTGATTTTTTGCGAAAAATAGGTTATGACGGTTTCTTATGGATTTTTTAACGGCGGGACTCGATGGTGACAACCAAAATGGGCAAAAACGATCCAATATAGGAGAAAAATGCGAGAAACGAAACACCGTACAGGGGAAGAACGCACCAAGCCGAGCGCAACCGGGGAAGAACGTGCCAACTTTCGGGCTCCCTCCCCCAGGTCGTATTCCCCTACCTGATGGATCTCTGTGATTCACGCATTCATGCGGTTTTCCTGGGTTTCACAGTATTATTTTCGATTGTTAGCGGCGATCATTATTATTTTCTTCATACCAATAAGTTTATATGAGACTAGTGTTTGTTTCTTGAAACTAGAAATGAATTTCCTGAAAAAAAATGAATTGAAACAAAAATGAATTTCCTGGATTTATTCTATTAAAATATTTTGCAAAACTTCTTCGTGAGTGAACTTTTGAAAATACGAAATCATTATATATATTATTAAAATGTCACGAAACCGTTATGCCCTGATAAAGAGAGAAATCTTATGGCAGGATACTATGAATAAAACCAGCAATACACGTTCATGCTGCGTTCTTCCCCTGTACAGATGGACCTTTGCAACTTTGGATAGCAATATGGAGTATTAAAATACTTTTTGCAGTAGTTTTGATTGTACCACCGCATTCTACAGTACGCTGAGATACAAATTCCATTTTTGGTTTATTATTTTCAATAATAAGCCTTTGGAATCGAGCAAGAAAAAAAAAATTTTAACCCCCCCTCAAAATTTGATGTTTTACGTTTCAAGGTACGTAGAATACGAAAATCGAATAAAAAAATTTCCGTCCGTCCGCCGTACGCCGTACGCGGCACTTTTCTTAGCAACACTGGACCGATTTGGTTCAAATTTGGTATATGGGCTCCATTTGGGGTCTAGTTGTGCCGCGAAGCTTTTGGTTGATGTAGGTCACTTCTAAGGGGTGAAAATTAAGGGTTGAAATTTTCACGAGTGCCCTAGCTCGAAAACTCTCGAAATAAAGGTATCGTTTTTTCACCAAATTTAAATAGTACTGAATTTTTAAAAATTTTTGAGACCACCCGGAGTTCTGTAGGACAAACCGTTCGGTCCCTACGAGTACTTGAAGGTTTTCCTTCGATAAAACAGAATCATGAGTGTGAATCGCAAAGAGGTCTAATCTCCATTCAAATTTTATCGGACTAAAATGCAATCGCTGTTAATTTCTTCGATTTGTATACAGTTTGCCTTCTGCGTAACCAGTAATCAAATTTCCATATGAAGCTTTCTATTTTTACAATCGAGTGTGAAGCGTTTAGTTCTTTCTAATGAACTTGATTGTGAAGGTGTGAAGCCAGTATGGTGTGGTAGGTAGTACCTAGCTGGTAGGTAAAAAAAAGTTGGTAGGTAAAAAAAAAACGTCTGCCAAGTTGGGTGGGCAGTATAGCTTCCTCACTCATTGTAACATGGACGTACAGAATCAGTTGGCGAAAAAATTATGATTCAAAGAGTTATTGAATACCAATTAGCGGTTGAATATTATATTGAATAATATTAGCGGTCCACCGTCTAGGACCCTAACCCACACAATCCCTGAAAATTTCATCGAAATTGGTTGAATAGTTGCGGAGTTTGGTTGTAACAATAAATTTAAAGTTCGCGCATGCGCAGCGGCTATTGCTTGACCAATTTGATTGAAATTATAGGGTGTCTCTTAGAAGTTAGTACCTAACTAACCTCCAAATTTGAGCAAAATCGGTTCATTAGAAACCGAGAAACCGAGGGTTCCAGGAAATTCACGTTTGCGCATGCCGCACTCGCTCCCTATTGGTCCGAAGGTGCTGAAATTATAGGGGACAGTCTAGGACCTAACCCGCACAATCCCTGAAAATTTCATCAAAATCGGACCACAGGTTGGTATAGTTTGCCCGGGACAAGGATTGACCACAGACAGACAGACAGACCGACAGACAGACAGACAGACAGACACGGAACCAAATTGTTCGGGAAGCTCTAAAACGCAAAAAGCAAGTGGAAATTTTGATTTTGGAGGACATTTTTTTTTTTTTCACTTCTTTCACGAATACAAAGCTTCCCCTACCTTCGGTAGTGAGGAAGCAAAAATGTTGGTGGGTAAAAAAACGCTGCAAATCATTGCTCCAAAGGCTTCTTCACTCTTCAGATCACTGATCAGCTGAGTGAGCTCCGAAGCCATTTTCAATCCTATTGAATGGAAGTGCTCTTCCAGGCGTCTCCAGTATTCGAGGAGATCTTCTTCACTCTTCAGATCACTGATCAGCTGAGTGAGCTCCGAGCCATTTTCAATCCTATTGAATGGAAGTGCTCTTCCAGGCGTCTCCAGCATTCGAGGAGATCTTCTTCACTCTTCAGATCACTGATCAGCTGAGTGAGCTCCGAAGTCATTTTTAATCCTATGAACGCAGGAAGCTGAAATTTGAGAGGGAAGGTCAAGGGAGAGTACAGACTGTAGTACGGATGATGGAGAACCAGTGATCTATACAGAAGGGTGATCTATACAGAAAATAATAAACCTTTGAGCAATGATTTGCAGCGTTTGATTTTAAATTTTTTTTTTTAATTGTTTTTTTTTTTTAATTAAATTTTTTTAAATGTATCGACCAAATTCGAACTAATATTGGGTTTTTGCCGGAAAAAATGATTTCCTGAAAAGTTTACAAATGGGACATGGTGCGTTCTTCCCCTGTAGTCTTCAATTGATAACCTCCATTTAGGTGGGTTAGTTCTTGACACTAACAGCCGAAAATGCGTGTTTTTCGTCAAGCATTGGTCTCATTCGATGCACAATTTGATGATCTGAAACTTTGTTTAGCATACAATAACCATTGATTTGGATTTTAGGAGGTTCCGGTACA